>CM060243.1:29492805-29515343 GCA_030555515.1 Acutogordius australiensis
GAGTAAAAAGGAGGAGGCCAAGGAAACTTACTTAATAAAACGCGAGCAAACTATTAAAAATACAACCAAAAATATCTCGGCGCTTCCACCATCAAATTATAACTCAAACACTCATTTGTATAACATTAAAGGCTCAATGCTTGAGGATGATTATATAAGATATGACGTACCTACTACACCATTTTGCTCAACAACGCACACGAAGGCGCCCTCAAAAAACGTTAGCGACACAAATTTAATGGCGACTAAACCTATGCCCCATCTACCACCCATAATCAATAAAAGGGGTCAATCCTCAAATTCTCATCAAAATTTCCAAGATATGCTAAATATAAATGATTATCAACCTACTCACCAATATTCTCCTAGAATTCATGATAATCTTGATAATAATATTAACTTTTTCCTATCTAAAACAACTCCTTCCCGCAACTGTGGTAATAATCTTAGCATCACTAAACCACTCGTTGTTTATAATATGGATGCCACCTATCGTCCTGCTGATGGCCTAACAGAGAAGATTACTGTATCGCGAGGAAATACAACCTTAAATTGTTTCGATAACCACAATAATTACGAAGATGACAGCGGTATAGGGACGCTTTCTTACCGTGGGACCGGTGCCAATACAGACGACCATTGGTCCGAAGAAAATACCAACGGCACACACCAGCTTCCCAACAGTGGAACATCAACGGTTCGTCAAGGTCTTTACTCCCTCACCCATGAGGAATTGAAAAAGCCTATCACAAAAAATACTCAAAACTTCAAAAAATCGAATGCTGCTGATGCCATTGGTTATCTATTTTTATTTAATATTTGGCCAGAAAATTTTTGTAATTTCTATTATCTTTTTATATATATTTTACAACTTTCCTTTATCCCTTTTTATTTTTCATATCATTTGTAAATATTATTAAACAATAATAATGCTTTATATACAAGTCAGCAAAATCTAACTTAGACCTCAGATTGAAAGTAATTATGATTTATAATAATACCAGCCTTTATATCTGTTCCGTTTTTTATTGACCAGACAAATTTTTTCTATACATGCCAAAAAATGACTTTTGCGACCTCGAGAATTGAAGGTTAAATAATATTTAAAAAAAATTGTTTTAACGCTTCAATTTTTATTTGGAAATTGCGAATCAAATTGAACCGATTTAAAATATTTTTAATAAAATGTTAAAGCAATTGTTAACTTTTTGAAGAATATTTAAATTTTATTGTTTTTATGCCTCGAGGTCTTAAAATTTTATTTTTGACAATTTACTATATTGATGTGCAAAAGTGAGAATTTAGTTGGCCATAATTTAAATAGTTATAAAACTAATCTACACGTTCGAATCTAGGGCCTTAGATACTAAATCTATATTCATATACCTCTTTACTAAGCCTTTTTAATATTTTTTCCTTTTTTTTGAAATAAAACTTCTCTAATTTGCAAATATTTTACCCAGGCAAATTTGGGACTTAAATACTCAATGACTATAAAATACCTATAAAAAAATTCGCATGTTAACTAATTACTAAAATAAATAATTAAAACAAAATGATAATTTTAGTTTCTTTTTATTTGATTAGTTAAAAAAAATTTGTTTTGATAGCTTGGGCCCAACTTTTTACACTACTATTTGGTAATTTTATTACCAATCTAATTTTTATAGACTAACGGTTTACATTTGTTAATTTGTCTAAAAATATCCAAATGTTTAAAGTATTAATCTAATATTTTTGTAGCCTTGTAATTAATTAGCCCTTTAAATAGTATAATTTATGCTTGTAAGCAATCTAACGACCAAAGTTGTTTAGTTTGCTTACGTTAAAATTCTTTTCTACAAATATTAAAAATTTAATTAGTTAAAAAATATTGTTAATATTATACCCAATGTTATAATTAACTTACTTACATTTAAACAAATTAAAAAAAATTTTTTTTAATTTGTGAATTTCGTTGTTCTAATCACTGTCCTTTTGGCAATTTAAATTTTGTGTTAATGACAGACTGCGAGAAAGGCTAAAAAAATTGAAAAATGTAGAGAATTTTTATATAATTTTACTATTTAAAAAATATTATCGTTTAAACTTTTTATCTAGCTCTTTGCTGCGAAGATTTGTGTTTTGCCAGAGAAACGGCAGAAGGTAGTAGCAGCCGTGAGGCTGACGTTAGTGGCGAAGACAGTGGGAATGGCGGCTTACCACATGACAAAAACACCCAAATAAAAATTGATTCGGCTTTTCCAAAAGAAACAACCCCTAAAAGGCATGCGACACTCCTTAAATGCCATTACGATTATTGGCAACCGGCTTTTTGGGCACCCAATACCCAAGAATCGAATAACACTAAAATTCACAGGCTCGATGCAAAGCTTACTATGATGCAAACTAAAAGAAACTTGGCACGTCCAAGGCAATTTTACCCTCGGGATGACAGTAGTGACCAATCGCCACCTTTGTATCATCGAGATGTTTATAAAACAACGGATCATAAAAGCTTCAAGTGTGTTTCTGTTAGACGCCGTAACTCGACCAACTCAACAAATCTTGCAGCATACGGACTTAAATATCAACCACTTGAAAATGTTGGAGGTGATCCAAAATTTAAGTTTTCAACAGCTCATTTTTTGAAAGAAGACACCCAAATGAATCTAGATCACCAGAACATTGGGCAAAATGTCAAAGCTTTAGGTGACAACAATAAAAAAAATTCTATAGCTGTGAAAAGGAAACGGGCAGTGAGACGTAGACACACGGTAATCGGAACAGGGAGCGCATGCCCTCTCAAAAAAGATCATCCCAATAATGTCTCGAAAGATGATAAAGATTCTTTTACAAATCTTGAAAACCGACAATACAAAAAACACATTTATATATCTTCTTTATACCATCTTCCCATTAATTTTTCACCTACTCTTGACTCTTCAAATTGTTTTTCACCTTATAATAATACTAGTAGTTATGTTGAATCCGCTGTATAATAACATAATTTGCACGTAAGCTAATAAATACCAAACAAAATACTTTATAGTTGCCAATTCGGAAACAATTTTTATATTTTATACACTAATCTGGTTTTTAATTTCAATATTACATAGTATATAACGTTTATTTCTTATTTTTACATTTAAATTTTTTTTAATAATAAATAATTTCTATCAAAGACCTTTTTAAAGCAATTAGATTTTAATAGGTAATTACTCATTAAAAGTTCTTCCATTCATTTTATGCACAATATATATTTAATATTTTTTTTATTCTTTGTTATAAATATTTATCTTAGATTTTATAATATTTTTACCCGAGGCTGACTTAAATAAAGAATGTTTTTACAAAGGTTATTATAAAAAAAATTACCGTAGAATATATGGATTGATTGGCATGTTTGACTTTTCTTAAAAAAAAAATTGGTAAAATGTATAACACAGCTTGACAAAAGATATCAAAATAATCAACAAATTAAGGCTCATTTTGCTTTATTTTATTTTTTTGCTCAAACTTTATAAGCCTGCTATATTGAAAAAATATTAAAAAATGTATATAAAATATATGGTCACGTTAGATAAGTGATTCGCCGAGTGTTAGAGACCTGATATATCTAAGAACACATCGTTGCAAGAGGTTTTAACCACCAACTTGATCAAATTCACAATTGGGCTCAATATTATCTTAATATAACACAAGTAGACAACATTAATTGATCGATCACCAAAAATTATTTCAAATAATTTTTTGTTCGCTGTATAATCTCGTTATTTGATAGCTAAAATCAAAAATGACCGAATTGACTGATTTCGTATAATAAACATAAAAAGAAAAAAACAAAAAAAAATAATTTTCTTCATATCACCTGTATCTTCTATTATCTGCAAATGTAAAGTTCAGGCCTCAAAATTAGGTTATTAGAATATTTGCCAATCTAAAAATAAGACATGATGTTTTATTGATTTAAAAATTAAAATATTAATTATAAGTTAAATTAAACAGTTTAGCTATTTTCATAAATATATATTTTAAACAATTTTTTTTAAATTTACAATGTTTATAGATGGCTTGTTTGAAAAAAACGGTAAACGGATTTAAAAATCTAAGATGGCTTGGTCTTTAATAAGAGCTCCAATGATTTATTGAGCTGCGCACTAAAAAATTCATTTCAAAAGGTAACTGCACTTTTATATCCCCCTCCCATTCAAAGAATTCATTGGTTATTTTGTTACATTTTCCAAAATTTGAAATTGTAAAAGAGCAGAAAAAACTTGCCTGAAATAGTTTAACCTAATTGATTTTGTATTTGGAAACCAAATTGTGCATTCTAATTTTTTTAATTGTCCTTAACAACAACAACTGAGATATTTTAAAAATCCAGTAAGATCATATCATATTGGGGTGTAAAATAATTTGTATAACCAAACCATAAAGGTTCTCTACAAATTTTTTATAAAAAAAAGAAAATGGGCATTTTTAAGATTTGCCAATTTTTTAACAACAAAATTTGTGTAATTTTATATTTTGGCCCATTGATGGGTTAAACCTTTAACCCACAGTGCTCAGGATCATGTCTCAATGGTCAAAGTTTATTTCACTGTGGTTTTATTAACTTTATAAAACCTTAATATATTTTTATAGAACTATGAAATAAACAAAAATAATCAATTGTTATTGAAGTTCAATTTTAATTTATTAATATGTAGCTTAGAAACGAATTCTAAGTTATTTTTTGTTGATTTGTATATTCATCTAAAACAGAGAATAATTTTTTTAAGCCCTCATTGAGTTGTGTTTCATTGTTATTGTATATTACCAAATCCCAGGGTTTATAGCTATCAAACTCACATTCACTAGGGTTGTCATCAATGCCTAATTAAATAAAATGATAGTTTTATAACCTTTAATAAATTTCCAGCCACGTTCTACCCTTATCAAGTCATCTGCTACAACTCTTATCAACAAGAGTTTAATAAAAGAATTTTTTATATAATTAAGGTCAGATAGATATCTCATATCACTTATAACAAACAACCTGGATAATGAGTTTGAATTTTGATTTAAATAAGGCTCAAAAGCTTGTTTACAAAACAGGTGAGTGTCCTGAAGTCTTATATCTTGGCCAAATCTAATCATTTCATGGCGATAAATTTCTTTGTATTCTGAAGAATTTAATAAACAATTAAAATCTAATTTATGGATCTAAAATAATCGAAAATACAATATACTTCTGCATAAAGTCTTTTAAGAGGCTTGGACAGACTAATTTTAGTTGCAATATGGTCATATCTTTGAAAATATGTATATAAGTAAATAAACCTTTTACAAATTATATCTGCCACATAATCTTTGCCTGATTTTCTTTTGCCACTTAAGATTATTATAAGATTAAAATTCATTTTCACAATTGCAGAACCCTAAAGCATGCTGTCAAATAATTTACTTTCATTCACCGTCGGCTGCGGCTTATACTAATTTAATTCAAGTTGTAAAAAAATATTTGTTTAAAAGGGCACGTGCAAAGTGAGTTTTTATTGTCAAAGTTATGAAATTTTAAAAATTTTATTTTGTAATAAAACGCAAATTTTTAAAAAGTTCCCAAAGATTGGAGTGTCTCTGTTATAAAAGGCAAAATGGCGCATGAAATCAATCTTCATAATACAGCAATTAACTTAACCAAATAAATTAATTTACATATTTTATATATATGATGATGGTATATGACTATTAAATAATTTTAGAGGGTGATAGTTCTTGAACCAAGAAAAAGCACAGACAGCACAGATATTGTACAAAATGACGTCATTTTTATAAGAGAGTTTCAAGTACCGTTCCCAAATTTAGTTTTTACGCATAAGGGCGCTTTCAGACTCAGTTAATTTTATTATAAAATTTTAAAAAATTTTACATTTTAACATTAAACGCTTTTTTACAAAAAGTCGCCAATTTTTGTTATTAGCATTTAAATAGTTTTTCTGAAAAAAAAGTTTTTTAAAAATTTTGAAAAAAAAAATAAAATTTAAAAAACTTTCTGAACGCGCCCTAAAATGCTTTTTCAGAAATAAAAAACTTAAAAAAAAATAAAGTTTAAAAAATTTTCAGAATTTTTAGAATTTACAAAAATAATAACTTACTTTGAACGTGCCCTAAAAAAAATATAACGGCTAATATAAAAATATAAAAATGATTAAAGTTCTTTGCTCTAAAAAGCAATTAGGCTCATTAAATATATTTTTAAAATACAGCAATTATATCTTCCAAATCACCTATTTTACATATATAAAATATTATAATGTTATATGACTAAAAATAATTTTAAAGGGTATAGCTCTTAAACCAAGAAAAAGCACTATTCATAAAACTGCTTGATTAAAATAAGCTTATTTATTTTTTATTTCAATAGGATGTTAGATTTGAATAAATTATATTTTTATATTTAAGTCAGGCAAAAAAATATTTTTTTAACTTTATGTATATTTTACGTTCTTTAACCCGCAATGGTAGGGTGAGAAATATGTAACGCAAATGTTATAGAACCACAAAAACTTCTATAATTTTAAAAGTTATAAAGCATAGTCTATATTTTTTTTATTATTTTTAGAAAAATACTTGCTCTTAAATTATAGACTAATATAGGTTATCCTTAATGAATATTGCAAATTTTAATTGACACAAAGGAGAAAAAAATCTGAAAATTTGAAATTTCATTTTTCCATATTACATTATATAAAGCACGTCAATAAATTAAATGTATCAATACTATTGATCAAATCGTGTTTTTAGGTCTAGTAGAACATATTTAGAAAGTTTCATAGAAAATAAAATTTTGAGATAAAAATATTTTTGGCTATTATTTACGATAAAAATTAGATATTATAAAGAGAAAAAAATATTTCATACCTTTTTTATAAACAAACATTTTATATACTTAATCTGTATGATTATTCAAAAAAACTAGAATATAAGGTCGCAATTATTAAAATTAAAATTACATAGAGGCAATAACATAGTTTTCGATATTGAAATTGAGAGGGTGGGGTCCATATGGACACCAATAGAATTTCAAATTGCTAATCAAATATTGTTATTAGACTTAGACCAAATTTAATTACTTAGTTTTGTTTATTATATATTTAAGTAAAAAATCACAAAAATTTGGTCCACAACATATAATATTTTTGAAGATATTCAAAATGTGTTGGGGTTTGTGTAAACCCCACAGTGATCGTGGGTTAAAAATGCAAACAACCTGGATCAGGCACGTAGGCAGAACTTTTTCTAAAGGGGGGAGAGCAAGAAATTTTAGGAGAAAAATTAATAAATTACATTGTTGCTTAATGAATGATCATATTATGATTAGCATATTCTTTTATATTGCATCATAATTAAATTAATGTATGACATAAATTCAAGAAAAATTTTATAAAGAAAATAAAAATATTTAAGATATTGATATTCTTCTAGGATCTATTGAAAACCACTCTAAGGTTCGATCTATTAATTCAGTGTTATCTATTATGTCCTTATGTATGGCAAGCAAGCACAAGGATGATAATCGATCATCGCTCATTTAAAATCTCAAATATGTTTTTATGCGCTTCATGGTGCTAAAGCTTCGTTCAATTGTACACGTGGTTACTGGTAGTGAAAGAGCAATAAGCAGAGCCCTTTTATGCTAGGAAGAATAGTTGTGTTAATAAAAAATTTAATTATTATAACAAAAGTATATTACTATTTTATATTTTTAATAGATAAAACATTTACAATAATGAAACATAATTATTAAGTTGTATATTACATGTTTATTTTATTATGACAAAAACACGTAATAGTACTTAATGATAATTCAGAAAACTTAAGCTAAATTTTGATATTATAATTGTACAATATATTTTATAAAGCCGCAAAATTGCCAAAAAATAATAAATATACCAGCATATATTTCGATTTCTGTTTAATAAATAAAAATTAGCGTTAAATTGCACAGAAAAAAATTAAAACGCTATTTCTAAAGGGGAGCAACGGCCCCCCTTTGCCCCCCTCCCCCCAATACGTCCCTAGCCTGGATAATAAAGAAATATTTTTCAAGCGTTTGTTAAATCATTTAACAATGTTATTCATTGATGTGATAATTGCCCCAATAGAGTCGTAAAAATTGTTACTCATAATGAGGTAAAATAAATTTTTGTTTGTCCTACAATTACATCATCATGAAGGAGTTGCACAGTTGGTTGGTTTTGGATTAGTAAAAAAGTTGTATTATCTGATTGTTTATACTTTAATTCTATATATGGTTTTGGTTGGTCTGTCACTCGTTAAAATTAAGGATCAAAGTCGGGGCCAGAATGCGGGCTGACCGGGCCTGGATTTGAAAAAAAGAAACAAGGATTAGGCTTGGCCGAAATTAAATCTTGTATTGCCCTAATTTTTTTTAACTATTGCTTACCCACGGATAAGTAGGTAAAAAGAAGTTTCATGAAGTACTGGCTGGTGGGGGACGAGCATACCACAAAAAGATATGTATCAATTGAGGAGAATACGTGGTTTTTAAATCAAATGGCAATTTTGTCAATTTATATTTAGCAAAATAAAATTTTTTAAAATAAGTTTTTTACACAGGTCAACAAATATTTATGTCAGAAACGTGAATTATATAAAAACATAAAAGAATGCATCCCCATGATGGCCTAATTTCATATTTTTTCGTTTTTCTTAGCTTCTTCCGTCTTTGGCTCCTTAGATCGGTCTATAACAAAAAATGACCTTTTTTGACCAAATTGACGGATCTAAATATACCCTAAAAAGAAAATATTTAAAACTCTTTTTTGCATAAAATCCCTTGTAACATATATTTTTAATCACAAATAATGGAAAAAAAAATTTATTAATATATCTAGCTCTTACATCGGCATTTAGAAAATACAAAATATTTCGCGTCCAAACTTAAACACGGATATATTATCGATTTTTAAGGAATATATTATTTGAAGTTTAAATTTAACAGTTTAACTATTGTAAATATGCAATAAAATTTCAATTTATTTTTGTTTATGAATTTTTTAAAATTTTTTAACCTTTTTTTCTAAAATTTTCAATGTTTATAACTGAGTAACTAAGTTTGATTAGGTAAAACGGTAATTCGATATTCCATAAGGTGGAAGATTTAATCTCTGTAGTTAACTCTTAACCCTCAAAAAATTGTTGACCTATTTAAATATCACTTAATTCTACATATTGTCATAAAAAGTGTCACCAAGCCAAATTATGTCTAAAGATGGGTTGAACTTACAAATTTTCATAAACAAGATTATAGAAAATTTAAATGAATATCGCTTTTTGCAAGCATGAGTTTTAAACGTATTTCGACCAAACTATAAGTTATACAACAAACTTATTATTATTTTATTCATTTATCCATAGATAATATTAAATTAATTTTTTATTTGTTGTCAAAATATGGTTATACGCGCCCCAAAACATTTTGATTGATTAATTTGCCTAAAATTATTGCACAATATTAGTCTCTAATATTAGTGATAAAAATGAGGTTCAAAAGGGAATAATATTTAGAATATAATATTTTGAAAAAAATGTTGCAAAAATATTATTTATATTTTATTAACAGATGGCGTATATTAAAACCATAAAATGTAACCGATATCATGGTTAAATGAGTTAATGAATGGTATTTAAAGGGTTTTAAAAATATTATAAGGTATTAATGCTTGTGGGTCAACTATCAACGCTATTGATTACGTCTGTTATCTTAAAATTTATTTAATAGCATAAAGTTTGAATAAATTAAAATTAATATATAAGACTAAAATTTTAAGCTTTGCAATCCGGCCCGAAGGACCAAAATGTTGGCGTCCGGTGATTTTACCGAAAAATAATTTCGACAAAATACACCACTACTCAAAAAACTCAATTTTTTTTGGGTAAACTCAATTTTTTTTTTTGGTACTCTGATTTAACCAACTATAAAAGGCATAACAAACTTTTACTTATTCAAGTAAGTTTATGTTTGATATTTAAATATTTTATAATGGAATTTTTTTATATAAAAAGGTGAATGAAACAATATTTTTTGGGAAACACAATTTTTTTGGGTACTCTGATTTAACCAACTATAAAAGGCATAACAAATTTTTACTTATTCAAGTAAGTTTATGTTTGATATTTAAATGTTTTATAATGGAATTTTTTTATATAAAAAGGTGAATTTTCATATTTAATATTAATTGTATTGGTTTTGTGCTCCCTATATCAACCTTAAATTCATCTAGGAGAATACTGTTTAAATGTAGCAAGTTTTTTCCTTTGTAAATATTGATTTATTTACTCATTTTGACATATATAAAGAATGCACTTGCATAAACAAACTAATGTATGTAAATTAAATTTTTCAAGGTCAAGTTTTTCAACATTTATTATATAAGACTTGCAATCAGGAGGGACATCCACAGAAATTTTTTTAAAAGGGTGCAAGCAGTGTTTTTCTTTTTAAGGGGGACAAATTACAAAATTTGCAGAACTACTATTATATATTTTTAACAATTTCTTGCCTATTTAAGAAAAATTTGGGAGGGGGGACGCCCCCTTCTCCCTTTGCCACCCCTGTGGACACCCATGCTTGAATTGTGGATTTATTTTTTATAATTTTAAGACCCCTTTTTTGGATTATCTAAAAAATCTGTTTTTCCCCTGATGGTTTATGTGAGAAAAACTGAAAATATTCAATTTTGGCTATAAAATATAAATCAAACATATAGTTAATTCCCAAGAATACCGAAATAAATTTTTCCATCAAATGCATCGCACGCATAGTCGATCCTCCACATACTACACATGTAGTTGTGGAGGGAAAGCAACTCAACAATCCGGAATTGTCACGCATACTAACAATCACACCAATGATTGTTTGCAAAATTACAATCACGATGTTTACACTCAACGTGGCAGTATTTATTTAAATAAATTATTTTGGCCAAAATCATTCTTAATTTATGCTTATTTCTTTGTATAATTTTAATTATTTAGACACTCTAACTGCAGGAGCTTATAAATTTAATAAAATAAAAGGCGGTGCAGTATGTGCCCACTGTCCTTATCGATGCATAACGAAAAAAAAACATTTGATAAACTTCCGCCACTTCTGTTACCCACAAGAAGGCCGGCCTCAGCATGAAAATAATAATTCAACCCTAGTCATTAACTCTTTAAGTCCAACCGAGCATAGTGCAACTTTTGCTACGATTTCGGAAACAGAAAACAACGAAAATAGCAATTCAACCTTTGTCATCAACCCTCTAAGTCCCAGTGATGCCCTTTTTTTCCACGAAAACATATCGTTTGGATTATTAGATAATGGAATTAACGGCCGGAAATTTAAAATACTCTCCATTTGGCTTAATCATGTTGTGAATTCTTCGGCAATGAAAGGTGTTGTTCCAATTATTTTTTTAAGGTAATGTTTGGCAAATTTGACTGCTGCTTTCCACAGCCCACCAAAATGTAGAGCTCTTTGAGGTATGAAGTGCCAGTTGATACCTTCCGAAGCAAGGCCCTTAGCTATCAATTTATGAATTGGGATAAATAACGGCTAAAGGTATCCTCGTAACAATGTGCCGTTACAAAATTTGTGCCATTATCTGAATATATGACCGCTTTAAGGCATTTATAAATGATTCGGACAGATCGTGCGCAAGCTCAAGATGCACCGCCTTACTAGCGAAACAAATAAATATGGCTCAATAAACCTTTACCTGGTAATGTTTCCTCCCCTTCCCTTCCTTTAAGGTTAGAGGACCTAGCATAATTAACCCCGATATGCTTAAAAGAAGGAGAAAAATTGACACTATTGATAATTAGGTTGCCCATACTGGAAAAATTCTGCTGAAAATTTACATTAAAGCAAGGTGTACAGCTACGTAAAACTCCCTTAACGGTATGAATAGTCTTTAAGGGCCAAAAAACTGAACGTATGAAGCCAGTGTGTTTTGAACTCCACTACGCAGGTAGCACAAACATCCAATAATCCTTCCCAGCAATCATTTATAAAACGAAACTCTTTATTAATAAACATTTCCACGAGAATACGAAAGGTTTGAATTACGAAGTCGGCGTCGAACTCGGATTACCCCATCCTTAACCAGGATTTAACGATAAAAGTTTGCTGTTTAGGAGACTCGTTGGTGTTGCGACAGCTCATCATTCTCGTTTGGGAACGACAAGGATGGTACTATCTTGACGATCACGACACAGGCATCGGACATTCTTAAGGTTCCTCGAAGACGATTTTTAGATGTGGCATTGTGCTTAAAGCGTAAAAAATACCCCACGATTTGTAATAATTTTTTATAGTTTAAATAACGAAAAGGCAATGAATTATCTACATATGTAGTCATGGTGTTTTGTGCTTATAAAGCAATGTTATAGATCTGTCTGTCTTCATTCTTTTGTGGATATCATTGGCACGCAAAAAGAGAAACTTGGTATGACTGGGTGATGAAACTTAGACCGCTCCACCACAAGGTTCAATAAGCATCCTCTCGGCAACAAATCTGCATTGTTGTCTTGGGACAATACATGTGCCGACTTCCATCGTTTAGAGAGCTGCTGAATTTCAGACACTTTATTAGATAAAAGTCTTCCATTCCCGAGATGAGGCTACGATCCAAGCTAAAACGATTGTGGACAGACCAACAAAATACACTGTCGAAATCTAGAGTGCTCATATAATTGTTGAGAGCAATATTGTTAAAAATAATGGCCCACACAATTCAAGTCTGGGGATAGAAACGGCTTTTAGAGGTGCCACACGCAATTTTGAGCAAATTAAATGAGCCTTTCGACTAAAACCTTCGATACTAACCACATATATTACAGCTCCATATGTCCTCTCACTGGCATCCAAAAACCGAGAATTTCTGTGCATTGTGGGCTGAGATATGATTCGCAGAATTTTGATCGTGCTAGACTCGTAAAAGTCCCTAGCAATGTCATATGATACGGGCCCAATCGCATTTTAATACCCATTTCTGTATCATCGTTTTAGCCGTGATGAGTCCTAACAATTTAAGTGGATCGAAAATTTGGGCAATGGTCGGCATTATAAGTGTTGCCAGGAAAATTATGTTCGAAATAATTCTTTATCCGAAATTGAATTGTTCTGAGGATCCCAAATTATCCAAAGGTTTTAGTTACGACGAAACGAAATTGTCGCTCAATGAGATCGGCCTTGTTTTTGTCAGATTCATTGCAATATCAAGTAAACCCGGATCGGTCGACATCCATTTGCGCAGGGTGAAAACTCCATAGCTTAGCATAGTTTTAATCTGCCGTCGAGAGATTCAGATACCGTATTGGCCCCTGTCAAGAGATTATCAACGAAAAAATCTCTCGAAACGATTTTGAACCGTTAGGGAATACCTTGGCTACCTCATGAGCGAGCTGTTGCAGAGTTTTGATCGCTAAAAAGGACGCGAAGCAGTAACATAAGTATCTGTCTATAAATCATAAGAAATTATTTTTTCCGACGGATTTTCTCTCCAAATCCACTGTAATTGGCAATTAAAAATCTGACGAAACATTTGTTTTAAGTCGTCAACGATCGCAATTTTATACTTTTGAAATCATGATTGTAGACGATAGGTCTTGCTGCATTTTCTGACCAATCATGAGGCAATCATTTAGGGATATGGATAATTTAAGGCATTTTAAAATACTTTTATCTTTCCATCAGGATTATCACGCGGTTGTAAAGTATGATGAACGATGTTGTTTATGGGAAGGTCGTCAGAGCTAGTAGAAGTTGATAACATATGCTCTTGATTTAGATATTTTATAAAAACACAATAAGGACCATTGAGGGCGCTATCTTTAGACAGTTTTTGCTCTTACGAATGAAATCGTTTTAAGGTATTGGAATATGGATCTCTTAACTAAGTAATGTTAGATTTAAACGGTAATTTAGCCTCAAATCGACCGCTCGGGGTCCTTTGATAAGAAATATTAACATCAACTTCGCATTGCCTTTGATCATCAGAAATTGGATGTTCCTCCCACTTTTCATGTTCCGATCGCTTCAGTTCGTTGGTTAGTATCGTCTAGTATGGCCTGATGCATTTTTAGAGATCGACATGGAATCGGTCCTGAAACGATCCATTCTAACTTCGTTTTTTGTAATATTGGCTAATTCTAACTTCACTTGTCTCACCTATATGAGTTGCTAAATATTCGGCACCTAAGAAAATGTTAATTGGGGTGGCCTCATTGTATATGAGGCCCGAGATGATTATGTTTTTCGGAATATCCAACAAATTTTTGTGAATAAGATGGGATGTTGCTCGTGATTTTTTCCAGAATAAACATTGTATATTTGCTGAGTAGTTTGAATCGCACGAATGTATATTTACTCAAACGGTATATTGAATTTGGCAATTTGTCGCGTATATTCCTCAGATAGATAGATCGACACGCATTGGCTTATTTATTAATTTTTTGAAAAAATTCTCAATTAAACATGATTTTGAGCCGGAATCTAACAAGGCTCGGCATTGATGACTTTTTTCCGTGGATGACGGTTATTCGATGCTGTCGGCGGCAGAAGATCTAGTAATTTAGTATACAGATCGTAAAATAGCGGATGACGATATCCTCCCATCGACATGTAGTATTGTGATGTCTTTCGCTGCAAATATGGCAGTTGCTACTCTTACAATTTTGCACTTTGTGGTCCAGACGCAGGCAATTTGCGCATAGCCGTTTATCTAAGACGGCTTGTTTACAGTCCTGCGGTGATTTTCTGAATAAATTGCATTTGCTTAGAATATGGGTCTCCTGGCATATCGGACATGTTGGTTGGGATGTTGAGGAGTGGATTGTAACCTTGCGAGTCTCTACTTCTATGAGTTTAAGAGCAGCTTCAAGATTTTGGCAATGACGGTTAAGAAATTCTACATGTTGCTTTTAGGTGGAGACCTATTCACTAATGACGTTCACGCCTTGATGGTGATTGAATCTAGCTTCTTGGAAGTTACATGCATCAAGATCTCATTTCCGTGTTCTACTGGTCGCTTCATAGCTTATAAAGCTCTTATAAGTTTGTTTAGCCCGTCTAAGATTTGTCGTAATAGGTGATAGCTACATCATTGGAAGCTCGAGTATTGCATCCAGGTGTTTTTTAATGTAAGTCTCTTGTTGTTGTATCTCTCTTTCACGCTATTTGGTAGTTTGCCTTTAAGATTTCGAGAGATTTTAAAACTTCCGCTACGTTTCCCTTGACAGACGCTTTGAAGTATTTGAACTATTTACTATCTATAAAATCCTGTAAATGAATTATTAAGCCGGTCCTGGTAAAATCCGGAGAATGTTAAAAGTTGAATTTTAAGAAGGCGTATTTGAGATTGATCAAAGACTATAGAAACTTGTTCTGTTGGTGCGTCTGTCAATATGTTGTCTGCTCGTGCAAGGGTTTCTTAATATAAATTCTCGTCCAGTTGTAGTTTTTTCCGAGGATGTGTATTTCGGACTAAATTTCTTCAAATTTAGATAAAATATCAAAAATCTTGTTTCGTCCCAGCTTCAGTATGTTTAAGTTAGCATTCGCTGGGTCGGACTTAGATACAGAATTTGAGAATCGAGAAAGCGCTGATTCGGCTTTAGCTCTTTTTTAAAGTTTATCCATGGATTGCTCGATCGAACACGGTACGAAGGACTAAAAATGTTTATTAAATTAAATTAAGAAAAAAATAAAATGAAGAAAATATGAATTTTATAAAAAACACTAGGGTAATTTAGGCCAGGGTGCTAAAAATTCTGTATAATCCAAATGTTGATGTAATAGCTAAAGATACATATAAATTTTACTGCTTATTTTTTTAAATAAAAATATAAGTTAAAAGTTTTTATATGTAAAAATTCTTTTTTTTTTTGATATTCTTAAGGTCGCAAAATTAGTGAATTCGGTCAATTTTGGCCATTTTTTTATTTAAATAATTTAAAATTCTACATAATTTTTTCACTATATTATTTATGTCCAATTGATTAATATTACATTTGTTAGTATAAAAATTACTGATGTAAATATCTAAGCTGCTAACCATGCGCCTCCTACTCTGGCTATTCAAACATATATATTAGAATTTGAACGAAACAAAATGCTTTTTTAATTTGACTTAATTGTTTAAGATCATTCAAAATTATTGTTAATAAGAGCATTTCAATTCATTTAAACCATTGTAAGTTTTTTCTCAACAATATTTTAATCAATTACATTATTGGGTGTTTAATAATCACAAACAACCATTGTGGATGGCAAATAAAATTCTACACGTTTTTTACTGTTAAAAAAAAGGCCAGCGCAATAAAATTAAGTACACCTTCCAATAACCTGCATGGCTGTGAAGCTATAAAAAATATTTTCGTAATTTAGTTAAAGCTCTCTCAATATTATTAATCAATCTTAATGTTGTTACACAGGTCAACAACAAATATCAATGTCAGAAAAAATAAGTTTATGAAAACATAACATACATCCCCATGATGGCTTTATTTCATATATATTTTTTCGTAGTTTCTTCAAACCTCAGCTCCTTAGATCCGCTCATATCGAAAAATGGCCCTTTTTGACCAAATTAACACATTTTGCGACCTCTATTATACCTTAAATAGAAAAAATTTAAGAATCTTTTTTTCATATATAAATTCTTTGTAACTTATATTTATCATCTCAAATAATGAGAAATAAAATAATATATAAAGCTCTTACATCAACATTCAGAATAATTCGAGTCCAAACTTAAATACGACAGGATATATTTGCGGTTTTTAATATATATTATTTGAAGTTTAATTTAACAGTTAAGTTGTTGTAAAGATGCATAAACTACAATTTTTTTTGTTTTTGAATCTTTTTTTATATCTTTCTAAAATTTTCATGTTTATAGCTGACTACCTAAGTTTAATTAGAAAAAACGGTAAACTTCTTTGAATATCCCTAAGATGGCAGGTTTGTCTGTAGTTAGCTCTTAACTCTCAAAAATTGTTAACGTGTTTTATCTGAGCCCCGCTTCCCCAATTATTATTTTCTGAGTTTGAAGAATTGTAAAAAAAATTAGAGATATCTAAAATTAAAAAACCTTTATTTTGTGCCTTCCCAAGACACGAATATAATGTGTCTAAAAATTTATTGATACATGTAAGGGTAAAATGTTTAAACGTTGATTATATAGTTATCCCGATATATTTGCATACACATTCTTGGTTTAGATAAAGAGGTTTAGATAGTCCAGCTCTGGTGGCCAATCTGGTTTGGCAAATACTTCGTGAATTTTTTTTTGCTTTTACTCAAAAACTTAGTACGCCAGTAACCTCTTAAATACATAAAACGGCTTCAAGTCGACTTTGTTGAAGTTTCCTACTAACTTGTTGCAGGGCTGGGAAAACAATGAGCCAAAAAACTTTGGCTCATTTTTTCCACTAAAACATAAAAAAAGAAAGGGGGGCAAAAATAAAGGGCCATAATAAGAATTCAAAAAAGCCCTTACTAAGAAAAGGGGCAAAAAAAACTCACAAAAAGTGGCTCTTAAAAAGAGCCCCAAAAACCCATTTTATGTTTTCTTTATAATAATTTCAAAAAATTTTGATGGGTGGGTTATTTTTTCTTAAAGCTCCTAGGAGTTTTTTTAGTAAAGGGGCTTTTTTTAAACATGCCCCTTTTCTTTAAGCAAGAAAAGGGGCTTTTCTTTTGGGGCAGGTCTATTCGGTGTAAAATGAACTCGTGTAAAACGACCTTTTACACGAGTTCATTTTACACCGAATAGACTTTTACACGAGTTTATTTTACACCGAATAGTAAAAACGCTTTGCAACATATTTATTATATTTATATGATGGTTTTCTTATGTAAAATTTTATGAGGATTCCAAATATGTTATTCAATTTTGTCTAACTTTCTTAGTTTTTAAATAAATGCGATTTCAAAATTTTAATAACTATATAAATTAGCATATATGAATTTTTACAAATTTATTAATTATAATCGACCAATCTAACATTATACAACGAATTTAATTATCTCATTCGCAAAATTACATTCTCAATCTTATAATTTCTGTTAAAATATATATAAATAAAGCCCAAATGTTCGTTCGAAATTTTATTATAAATAGATGAAATGTGAGTCTTTAATTTATAACTCGTGTTGCCGAGTGGCTAGAGTTCGACTCTCCAGCCCTTCGTTCCCCGGTTCTATTCACAAAGGATACACTTTTTTAAATATTTTTTTAACATACCCAAGTGTTGCCTGACTTAGGTTAAAAATATTTTAGTAGTTCCTGGTGTGTTTTATGTTATTTTAGGTAATTAAGATGATATAATATTTTAATTTTAACCTTATTTTTTTGTCAATAACTTTTTATTTATAGAGATACCTTGTTTAGGAAACTTTAAAAATATGTTCACTGGTAGATTTATGCGCTTCTTATTAATTTTTATAAAAAATTTAAAAATACAACATTTTATATAGTCATTTGAGAACAACCGAAGTTTCTAGAAGCAGGAAGCGACAAAAGGGAAAAAAAGGGAATGGCTTAGGCAGAAAGCAGCTGAAGTAAAGTTTATGGGTCATATAATAAATTAAAAGTGCACGCAGCTCCAGGGATAAAATATAACAAAAGTGTAAAAATAACATTTTAGGAACTGCTAATATTTAAACTAAGTCAGGCAACAATTGGGTATATTAAAAAAATATTTAAAAAAGTGTATCCTCAGGGAATAGAACCGGGCACGGATGGGCTGGAGAGACGAACTCTAGCCACTCGGCAACACGAGTTATAAATTAAAGACTCACAGTTCATCTATATATAATAAAATTCCGAACTAACATTTGGGTATTTTAAAAGAAATTATAAGATAGAGAATGTAATTTCGCGAATGAGATAATTAAATTTGTTGCATAACACAGGTCAACAAATATCAATGACACAACCGTGAATTTTATAAAAACATAAAAGAATTTATCCCCAAGATGGCTTTATCGCATGTTTATATTTCGTTTTTCTTATTTTCTTCCGGCCTTGGCTCCTTACATCCGAGAATATCGAAAAAATGGCCTTTTTTGACCAAAATGACAGATCGAGAATACCCTTGAAAGAAAAAATTTAAGAATCTTTTTTTCATATAAAAATCCCTTGTAACTTATATTTATCATATCAAATATTGAGAAATAAAATTTTTTAGTATATCAAGCTTTTACATCAGCATTTAGATAATACAAAATATTTCGCGTCCAAACTAAATACAACACGATATATTATCGGTTTTTAATAAAAGTTTTATTTGAAGTTTGAATTTAACAGTTTAACTGTTGTAAATATGCAAAAAAAAAATTTCAATTTATTTTTGTTTTTGAATCTTTTTTGCTTTTTTGGCATTTTTTCTAAAATAATCCATGTTTATAGCCAACTGACTAAGTTCAATTATAAATAACGGTAAACGGAATTGAAAATCCCTGAGATGGCAGGTTTGATCTCCGTAGTTAGCTCATAACTCTCAAAAATTTAATGTTAGATTAATCGATTATAATTAATAAACTTGGAAGAATTCATATATGCTAATTTATATAGTTATTAAAATTTTAAAATCGCATTTATTTAAAAACTAAATGAGTTGAACTAAATTGAATAACATATTTGGAATCCTCATAAATTTTTACATAAGAAAACTATCATTTAAATATAATACATATGTTGCAAAGCGTTTTTACTATTCGGTGTAACATGAACTCGTGTAAAAGTCTATTCGGTGTAAAATGAACTCGTGTAAAAGGTCATTTTACACGAGTTCATTTTACACCGAATAGACCTGCCGTTTCTTTTGCCATGCCCACGAGTTTGTGGGCATTTGGAAAAAAAACTCAAAAACTTGTTAAAAAAAAGCCCATTTAGTTTTTTTTCCTAGCCCTGACTTGTTGTAATAAACTCTAAACATAGAATTAAGGTAATGATTGACCCGACTCTTTATTAATTGGCTCGATGAAGCTCATATTTCTCTAAGGGAAAAAAATAATAATTTCTCATTATTACTAGTCAACATTTTTGAAATTTATGAGATAGCTAGAGATATCAAATTTGCCATCTTAGGGATTTTCAAATCTATCGTTTTTTCTAATCACACTTAGTTAGTCAGCTATAAACATTGAAAATTTTAGGAAAAAGTCAAAAAAACAAAAAGATTCAAAAACAAAAATAAACTAATTTTTTTGCTCATTCACAACAGCTAAACAGTTAAATTTAAACTTTAAATAATATTTTTATTAAAAACCGATAATATATTGTGTCGTATTTAAGTTTGGACGCGAAATATTCTGTAATAAATTGCAGATGTAAGAGCTTGATATAGTAAAAAATTTTATTTCTCATTATTTGTGATGTAAATATAGGTAATTTACAAGGTATGGAAAAATATTCTTGAATTTTTTTTATTAGGGTATGCTCAAGGTTGTTAAATCTGTTAATTTAGTCAAAAAGGTCATATTTCCATATGGACGGATTTAAGGAGCCGAATGTGGACGAAACTACGAAAAACGGAAAATATACATGAGATAAGGCCATAAGATGTATGCTTTTATGTTTTTATAAACTTTTTTTGACATTAATATCTGTTGATTGTGTGATCCCTGGCCCCACTTGGAACTTTCATAACTCTAAAATCAGATAGATTAAAGGTATTTGATATTTGATTTTTATTGAAATACTAATTACCTTTGTTTATTCTCAGGCTCTCCAAAGCTTTGTGGTCATGTAAAATTGTCTGGAAATGTGGTTTGAGTCGTTTAAAGATATCTTGCTAGGACACGATAATATAAATGCCATTTGAACAATTTCCCATCAAATCTTTCGAAGGATTCAACATGTTAAAGAAAATTGGTCCTGTCGAGCAAATCTTTAGTTGTTAATTTTAATTGACATAGGTTCATTTAAGTATTGGTGAGCCTTTTCTCTTCCAAGTAAAAATTTTTTAAACTACAATTTTGTTATGAAAATAATTGCGAATCTTGATTTTGGAAGCTCCTCCTTGGTCACCATATAAGCGCCATAAATCGTTAGCTTGATCTCTCATTGAATCTTTCGGTGGATACGTAAATTATATTTATTAGCCAATGCCTTAGAAATTTGCCGGGTCAGACCGAATATAAGGCTTAAATCACATTTTATTTTTTTAATATTGAAAAAGATTTAGATTAATGAAACCAGCATCAATATATTATTATAATAATTAACAATGTTAAAATAATTAATAATGTATAAAAAAACAGGATATATTTATGTAAGATAGATAAAAATCAAAATAAAATATTATATACCAATTTCTAGAATTTTCTGGCCATGTATTTTTTTAAAAGAAAATAATTATTTTTAAAATTTTTAAAATTTGCCTTATGCTACACGGTAAAATAAAATAATTTTTAGTTTACCAATTTGTTTAAAAATTTTTCAGGCATCAGGACCATAAGAACCAGAAGTTGTGGCAACTATTGGTGTAAAAATATTATCGGAATTCAAAAAACAATATATTCTTGTCTTTAAAATTTCGGCATTTAAAATTGAATTATAATTAGAATTTGAAGGTTTTTGGGTTTCTATATCACAAAACCGAGTAGAAACAAAAGGTTAAATATATTTGGATTAAGGAAACATTTATTATTAATGCAAGGCTTTTATTTTTTATAAATTTGGTTTTATTTTTATGTTTTTGTAAAATAAGTGGTTGTCGTCCTAAAATCTTTTTTTTTTGATCCTAAATAACTTAAAATTAAATTGCTAATAATTTTAAGTAATAACCTTTTTAGATATTTATATATTGAATCAAAATATGCCAATTTTTTTGAAAAATTATTATTTTTATAAATTTTGTGGATTTTTTCTAAACTTTGAACGCATAAAAAAATTAAGGACATTGGGAGAAATACTAAACCCCGGATTGTTATAGCAAAAAAATTTGTTACAAAACCTTGTAAAAATCGTTTATGCTGTTTTTTTTATTTCCATTGTTATAGGCTTTAAATTAGAATATGGTTTTAAGTTTAATTAGCAGTTTCCGTTTTAATTATAAAATTATTTTTCAATATTTTTTTGTTTTAAAATCTTTTTTTTTTAAACATTTTTTCAAAAATTCATAATGTTTAGCTGATTTACATAGTTTGATTACACAGGTCAACAAATGGAAATGAGCTAACTTAAGAGACCAAATCTACTATCTTAACGATTTTCAAATCGTTGCCGTTTTTTTCTCAGTCGGCTATGAACATAACAAAATAAAAAAATTATATTTTCGAGGTCAAATCTGTTTTTGGTTAAGTTTAACCAATAAGTAGGAAAATAGCTAAAGTCGCAGGAAACTTTAGAAAACGGAAAATATATATAAAACTTTTGCAAAAGTCATCAAGATGACGCCAAAAAAGTACGTAAAAATTTAATTGGCCAGCCAATTAAAAATTAGTTTTGTTATCATGATTACAACCCTCCTTCGCCCAAACACTACACTCTCCT
>CM060243.1:29515543-29603954 GCA_030555515.1 Acutogordius australiensis
ATTACAATTATTAATAGTACAAAAAACCCATTAGATAAAAATTTCCTTATTAGGACACATTCTACTCATTTAATTTTTTTTACAAAATTTTAAAATTTTTACTTTTTGACATTGAACGCATTATAGAAGTTGTCATTCTTTGTTACTAGCATTATAATAGTTTTTCTTTTCTTAAAAAAATGTTTAATTAAATTTTGAAAAAAAAAATGTATAAAATCTTTAAAATTTAAAAAAAAATGAAATGAGTCTGAACGTGCCCTAACTAAAAAATTGGCCTCTTAATAAGGTCTTTTTTATAAAGTTTTTAGACAAGCCCTTAAAAAATTACCTTAGCTGGCTCTATTTTATTCCAAGACAATAAACATGTTTCAGATTTATAATATAATCTTTGAAACCTTGTAAAATATTGTATCATTTAGAACTTAGTGTGCAAAATATTTTGTATATAAAAAAATATTTTTTATATTTAGAAAAAGTAAAGTTAAAATTGGTTTCAATATGGAAATAAATATTTTTAAATTTCTATTTAAAGACTCAAAGTTAAAATCAGTCCTTCTTTTTCTTAAGGTTAAAAGGCCATGTCTCAATGACTAGTGAAAAAACTAATTTTAAGGCTATATTTGGATTTTTTACTAAGTTTTATAAACTTCATAAACACTTAGTGAATACTTGTATACCTGTGTTATAAAAATTAAATTAATATTAAATTTCACAATTTTAAATGAGTTTTTAAAAGGTTTGTACTCTATAAACGTTATTAGATATATTGATTTAATTGTTTTCGATTTGTTTATGATTACATAAATTTTATAATATAAATAAATTTTTAGGTAAAAGTTTGAACAATATTCCTCAGATCGAAATAATAGGACCCATATCTCAATCTCAATTTTTATTAGAAAATGGTGCACAATTAAGGTATGCATTGTCTTTTATTTCTGGCCAACATTTTTTTTATCTTATTATAAATTATATATGTTGTTATCATTTTTTAATTTCTTTGAAACATTTTTAAAATTATTTGAAATTTTACTCTTATTTTATTTTAAATTGCTTATCTTAGTATTATAAAAATTTTATATATACTTCTATTAATTAATAGAATATTCATATGATGTAAAATAATTAACCAATTTTATAATTATCCTTTATTATTATTATATTTATACTTGATATCAGATTGGAAATGTTATTGCAAAATTGTCGAGATGCCAAACTGAGTGCCGAGCTCATTAAGAATTTTCAAGTCTTGATTGACCCTAAAGAAATGGGTGAACGTTTTAAATTTCTTATCCTCAAATGTGTTTTGTAAACTACGTTTTGATAGGATATTCATTGCATTTTTAATTGTATAATAAACTTATGAATATTAAAATGTGTTAGCTTTTTTTGGACGCATAGCAATATCATTATCTCCTAGTGCATCTATTTACCTTAAATTTCGTTCTATATCCCAAAACAACAATTTGTCCGATTCATAACACCTTAATTCTCCGCATTTGTGAGGAGCACTGAAATTTTGATTACCATTTGAACAGCAACCTCCGACTATTGTGTCTTATGTTTGCTAATTGTGGGTACAATCAAACTTGTCTAAATTTCATTTTTTTTTTTAATATTGATGTACTGATAATTGTATAATTTAAAATTTATTTATATACAAGTGACATACGCATGTTAATAAATTTGCATATATAAATATAAAAATTGATGGCTTATTAATATATATAATGAATTTTAGCATTGTATTAATTACTAAAATATAAAATTAAAAAAGGGCAAAAAAATGTTCACGTTTTTTTTTTCTCACATGCCATCAAAATATAGTTGCTATTTATTAATAATATCAAATATAATTTATATTAAAATAATGTCATTTTCTTGATAAGAGGTGTTTGATTATGTATTTCTTTAATTAGTTCGAAATTTCGTTTAAAATGCTGTTTTGTCTGCAGTTTGTTAGGCCTAATCCTAATTACTTATTAATTTTTTATTAAAGATACTTTAAGAAAGCACTGCGAGATGGCAATTATTTTAACGAAATCTAGATGTATTTGGTATTTACGGACAATAAAGTTACATTTAATAGGCCTTTTAATATGTATCGCGTTCAAGTCCACATAAATTCTGCAATAAATTAAAAATATACTCGATTTAAAAAATTTACTTATTATTATCTTAGTTTGGGATTTTCCCTATATCCTTTTCCCGTATGATAAGCTAATACTAGCTAAAACTTAGTTTTAGGGCACGTGCAAAGTGAATTTATTTTCGTGAAATTTAAAAAAAAAATTTGGAGTAAAACGCACATTTTTAAAAAGTTGCCAAATTTAGTTTATGCACATTAAATGCTTTTCTGAAATAAAAAAGTTTTAAACATAAAATTTTCAGAATTTTATGAAAATAAAAACTTACTTTGCGCGTGCCCTTATCGATATAGTTAAATTTATTCAAACCGAATCCGTTCATTTTAGTCGTGTTGTTATAAGAATTATAACGCCCAGCCCAAGTAAAACCATTCAAGAATTTTGAATCGAGTATACAGGTGTGCATTTTATTTTCATAAAGAGCAACTTGCTGTAGTAATAAATTTCCAATATTAGCTGCGGCTAGTGAAAAAAAAAGTTTTGACAAAAAAAATCGCACGCATTTGAATAACATTGAGGCGGTTAGTGTGATAAAAAAATTTAAAAAAAAAATATTTTGTTAGGCATATCCTAAAACGACCAAAAAACCTACCGCTAAATTATTTTATTTGAGAAATATTTTTTTTTACAATTTTGATAGAAGTATTAGCCGCAGCCATTACCGCAATAATTAATAACACAACGGTTTAGGCAAAAACGATTGATCAAAAAATATTGTTTTTGTTTTTTTATATTTGATTTTATTTTTATATAGAATTAACCTATAACTCATATAATTAGTCAGTTATTTTTTAAATTTTGCAATTAAAATAAGCGCTGAATCTTAGTTTAACTTTTTTATTTTAATTTGCGTTTTCTGTGTACCACCGCCAAAATTTGTTTAAATTGATTTATTTAGACTAAAATTGCATATGCCTAGCACATAATTTTTTTCTACCATCTCAATGTTATGCAATCACCATTATTTATTATTTATGATGCCATATTTTATGGTCTAGTAACTATCTACGTCTTTCAAAACCTATGGCTGTAGTGATGATCACTAAGCAACTTAGTCGCCCAAGGTATACATGGCCTGAAGGCTATAAAATTTTCATACCTTTACTTCAAAAAACAAAATATTTTATCCGACCTCAAGGTAGTTAAGTACGGTGACATACACATGTACGCACTCGAATGGAAGGCCAGCGGCGATATTTGCACCAGACACAATGTGAACATATTCTACCAAGCCGATGATTCGGTACCCCGTTACCAGATCCACATTAGCGTTAGAGTATTTTTATTCATCTAATTTACAAAAAACAGATGTGCGTTCTTTTATAAGTATTATATAAATTAAAACGACTCTCCACAAAATGATAAAAAAACAACAACACCAAATGATTAAAAGGCATAGAGTTCGAAATCAGCACTGAATGAAAAAAAACTATGGTTGCCAGAAGCTATAGAATGTTTAACATGTTTAAGCTAAACTAGAGATACGAGTTAAATTGGCCGTAACCCTAAGCATATGCTCAAAATCAAAGGTCAGAGTCATTTTAATGGTAGATGGAATGAGAATGATGAAATGACGGGTATGACATTAGGATGCGCGTACAGCAATTTAACAACTTATCTGTAGTACAATTAGCACGAGTACAGGGGTAACCATGGCCTTCTTCTCGTTAAGAGCTGAGGTGTAACTGAGATTTAAGTTGGAGGGGGGCGGGCGGTCAGTTAATTTATAAAAAAAATAATTTGTTTATGAATCAACTTAGGGTATTAGTTTATCCCAAATGTTGTTTTCCTATAAAAACGGCTTACCGCTTGATCGCTTTGCCTCTTTTTCCAGAAGGACTTTTAATTATGGCCCCATAATCGTTAACGGTCACCCATCCAACTATTAAAGCTCAGCGCTGCTTAACTTTAGTTTAAAACATCTTATTACTGGCTTAAACTAAAAGTGAAAGGCAGCAAATCAAAAAAAGAGCTATCTTAGGTTACCCAACACGCCAAAAAATGTCTCTCACACAACAATTGTCTTAAAATCTAGAATTTAGAAATCTTTTAATCTCAAATTCATAAATCAGTATCAAAATTTGAATAAGGATTGTTGCCATAAATGCTTTAAAAAATGATGCAAATTTGTCGCCCAGTAAAGTTTATTGGGATAAGCAAGATATTATATTATATATAATAAGTAAAATAACTATATTTAGCTGTTATTTCCAACTAAAAAATAAAGACTAAGGTTGGAGTCACATCTCAACTACACACCTTTGATTTTATGTCTTGAACCTTATCCGTGAGTGACTTTCAACGCAATTTAGATGTCACCTTTTTTCTAAATTAGTGTGCATTACACAGGTCACCAAATTTTAAATTATGAGAAAAATAAAAAGATATTTGCCATCTTAGGAATTTTCAGATCCGTTCATCTTTTTTTTAAACAAATTTAAGAAGTCAGCTATAAACTTTGAAGAAAAAAGGTCAAAAAAAACAAAAAATAAACAAAAACAAAAAATTAAAAAAATTATTTATTTATTTTAAACAGTAAACTGTTAAACTCAAACTTCAAATAATATTTGTATTTAAAATCGATAATAAATTTGGTCATATTTAGGTTGGGGGCCAAATACATTGAATCTAAATGTTGATGTAAGAGCTTGATATTTTTATAAATTTTTTTTCTCATTATTTGAGAAAAAAAGCAAGGGATTTTTATATGAAATAAAAAATTTTTGAATTTTTCTTATTTAAGGTATTCTGAGGTCGCGAAATCTGTAAATTTGGAAAGGGCCATTTTTCTTTATGGACGAATCTAAATGGCCGAAGGCGGAAGAAACTACGAAAAACGGAGAACATATATCAGTCAAGGCCCTCATGGGGATGTTTTCATTTATATTTTCATACACTTTTTTTTTCTATCTATATTTATCGACCTTTGTTATACATAAAATTAAAGGCTTAATTTTTGATAGCAAATAAAAAATACTTAATCATCTACTACTTAGCTTAAACTTAAAAGTGATTATTATTGTTGTACATGTTCCAAATTTTACTCTGCTTAAATGTCATACCCCGGATGCTCAAATATAATTCATAATTAATTTCGCCAACAAGGCATACTTATACATGCATATTGCTAATATTTAATTTCCATTGACGTAAAGTAATTTAAAAATTTCACGACCCAAGTCGGGAGCATCCGGCACTCAGTGGAATTTACATCCCTTGAGAAGGGCTTAAATGATTTCAGGAAAAATAATACCTGTCTAATAACAAAACTAAACAATTTTTTTATATACAGGCCGTCAACGTATGGTCTAACTGGTACACTATACCCACAGCTCTGTATACTCCAGGCTACTGTCGAGATGGAATGCTACAGAACCAGCTCGGGATCGTTTTTGATTGGAAAAGGAGCAGGGGACATAACCACTGCAAGGATGAATGCAACCTACATCATTAAGGCCAGTTAAAGAAGGGCCAGGCCGTTTGTGGCCAAAAGCATAACATTTTAACTTAATTAATTTAACCACAAATTATGTATTATCTATGGTTACAAAGGAAAAATATGGCAACACTGTGATATTTAATGTTTTGTTTTAACATATATTTTATTGAATAAACTACTTCCATATAAGTTATTATAATAACACCATCAAAATTTTCTATATTAAAAAACACAGGTCAACAAATAACAATGTCAGAAAAGTGAATTTTATAAAAACATAAAAGGATGCATCCCCATGATAGCCTTATCTCATATATTATTACCGTTTTTCTTTGTTTCTTCGGCTCCTTAAATCCGTCCATATCGAAAAATGGCCTTTTTTGACCAAATTGACAGATCTAAATATACACTAAAAAAAAGAATTTTTTTTTCAGGTAATAATCCGTTGTAACTTATATTTATCATCACAAATAGTGAGAAAAAAAATTTATAAGTATATGTAGCTCTTACATTAGCATTTAGTTAATACAAAATATTTCGCGTCCAAACTTAAATACGACACGATATATTAATGATTTTTAATAAAATTTTATTTTTCTAAATTTAAGTTTAGCTGTTGTGAATATGCAAAAAAAATTCAATTTATTTTTGTTTTAAATTTTTTTTGTATTTTTGACATCTTGTCTAAAATTTTTAATGTTTATAGCTGACTAACTAAGTTTCATTAAAACGATAAACTGATTTGGAAATTCCTAAGTTGGCAGGTTTGATCTCTGTAGTTAACTCACAATTCTCATTGTTGACCTGTCTAATATCTCTAAGAATACTGATTCAAAAGATTAAACAGAAATATACATATATACATTTTTTTATACAATGTGCAGAGTTAAATGACTTTTAATAAATAAAGAATAATTTATTAAGCTAGTAATCTTGAATGTGCTTGTAGTAAGTATATAGGTCTCGCGTATGTAACCATGGGTCAATAACCAATTTTTCTTTGACTAAACACATGTTTTTCAACACAGCATATTAATTTAATGATAAAATTGTGAAATAGACTGATTGTAAATGCTAAAAATTATTAATAAAGTGATCTTTACAGCTCAATTACAAAATTATTGTCTAATTTTATATTTTATAATATAAAAACTAAACACGTGCTCCCCCCCCCCCCCCTTAGAGTAGGATATTGCGGTTACCAACAGTGTTGGCCACAATAAAGTGGCATATGTTAAAAAAAAGAATGATCACATACCATATGGCCATCGATTACTATATTTTTGATCGTTGTCACAAATAAAAAGATCACGATTACAATTAAATGATCTCTGTCACAATTAAATGGCCAAGATGTTTTCATGATAAATATCACTATGTTCGTTTCATACCTCTAATGTTGCCGCGTATTCGTTCGTGGAGGTATTATCACCATATTGGTGATACAAATGGCAACACTACTTACTCCCCTTCTTTGGACTTACACACCACTTCAATATGAAGACATCCGTCGCCTCTATCAACATTCTACAACTTAATATTAATGGCTATTCCTCAAAAAAACAAGAATTGATCAATTTTATTTCGGCAAATCACATCAAAATTGTTGCTCTACAAGAATAAATGTTCGTTTCATGATAAATATCACTATGTTCGAACAACATAGTGATATTTATCATGAAAACATCATCTTGACCATTTAATTGTGATCATTTAATTGTGATCATTTAATTGTGATCGTGATCTTTTTATTTGTGACCACGATCAAAAAAATATAAGTCGATGGCCACATTATAAGTGACAATGACCATTATTTTTCTGACACTGGCCAATTTATAGTGGCCAGCACTGTAATATCATATATTGATACAGCCATTAAATAACATGACGGAAAAAAGTAAAAAATCAGGTGGGCAAAATGCATATATTTGAAAATTATTAATAGTATTAAACAATTTTTTTAGATTATATTTAAACAGAAAGTTATAGAGGCGCCATACCCATAGCTTTTATTTAACCCGAGCAAAGCAATTAATACCGCAAGTTATTTAGTAATATTTGCTCAAACGCCGACGACTTAGGCTCATTATAGGCATGTTTTTTAGGGCTTATGGCCTAAGCAGACCACTCAGCAGCTTCAAAGTGGTTGCACATGTATGCTATGTTCCGGAAAATAAAAGCCGCCTACGCACGGATTTGAACCCAAACCACTGCGTGAAAGAGAGAGATGTTTGCTATTGTGCTATACGTGTCCAAATATAAATGCTTCATATTCCCTTTAAAAAAAGCGGCCACATATTAACCCATGACTTAAAACTAGTTGCTGAATTTCAATATCATAAATCGCTATTTTTTACCAAAAGTCAGCATCCAGGCGATATTTTTGTAGTACAAGGCTGTAGATTGTTATAAATTTTATAAATTATAAAAATATGTGTTCTTGAATTTTCCGATATTAAAAAGTAAAAATTAAAAGTTTTTCTAGAATCACCCATAAGATTTGTCTACAAAAAAATTTCTTGGTAATTATTTTCTGTTTTTTTGCATGACACCCTAAATACTTATTAAATTTAATATAGAAAATAAAGTAATGAATAACTTAACGGTTAGATAAATAACACCGGACAGCAAAATTTGGACGACTTTAAGCATCATTTTTGGAAACTATCGTTTTCAGATGCTGATTACGAAACAGAATTTTAGCCAAAGCCTCAGATTTTTAGTTATTTAATGTCGAAAATGAGATTATCCTATTTTGGGGGTATTTATTATATTATAAAATCTATGGGTAGAAACAAAGGTTTAAAAATATATTTAGATTAAGAAATCTTTCATTATTAACGTAAGGCATTCGGAAGGCATTGGGAGTAAAACTACCAAGATTGTTAATCGCAAAAAATTCATTACAAAACCCTGAAAAATGGTTTATGTTGTTTTTGTTGTTGTCCAGGAATATTATTATACTTTAATAAAAAATAATACAACTAAATAAATATGCTACTATAGAAATATGATTTAAATACAGCAAATTTGATAAAAATAGTGTGATAATTAATAGTTTAAGTACTATTTTTAATCATAAGGCCTGAGCAAAACACATCTCCCTGAAAAAAAAATAACCAACTGAAATTCTTCCCTCTAACTTATTGATTAAATATTTAAAAATAAAAATTGTAATTTTGACGCCTTGTCTTGTTTTTTTTAAGTGGTTCATACATAATTTCCTTTATAGCTCTTTAATAACATTGACTTCCATCTCATATTTTTTTGACTTGTGGAGGAAAAGAAACTTTAAAACACGCTTAAGTAACATACAAAAAGGCACGATACAGTAAAAATGTCTTTTTTGTAATTAATTCATTTTTGTTTATATTTTAAGTTGCAAACCTTTTTACATATTCCACATCCTTATATAATTATATATAGCCTCAAATTAACATTGAAATAGAAAAAAATGGTTTATAATATTAAAATTTCACATGGTAAATATTTCAAAAAGACATTAGATTTACAAAATTAGATCCAAGTATTTTTGCTTTTCTGATATTTGTTTTCAATGTTTAGATCTAAAAAAAATGGTAATATTATCAGACTTAAACTTAACAAAATATAATTATTATAGCCACCCCAGAAAAAATCTGAAAAACTTAGTTATATTATTGCAATATTAGTGGTTCCTCAAGACTCTGGCCTATTTTTTAACCCTTGGCATCCCTCCCCCCAATATAATATTGGAAGATTTTATGACTTTTATGATGAAAATGGAAAATAACAATCTATCCTTTCTCATGTTTACGGGTCTTTGTGCAAGCTTAAATGGCGCTATAGTAGTGCAGGCCTTGGCTAACATTAAGTGGACTTTATCGCCAAGGAAAAAATTTTGGACAATTATCTAAACCTGCGAGACAATGTCAAAACTCTCGGATTTTTAAGAAAGGCAACCCATTAGCTACGCACAAAAGATTTGAAGCCTCAATTCAAGATGGGAAATTTTTTTTCCATTTTGTTTTAATTTTTTTTCATTATCTCTAATTGAGATCAAATTCAGGACCTAAAACCCGGCCTGGTGCCGGCCTGCCCAAAAACGGGCCAGACCGCGTCAAAACTAACGGGCCGGGCTTGATTAAAAAAAGGGTTAGGGTGAAATTTTAAATTTCATTCTGCCCTATTTTTTAAACTATATAACAGACAAATGAGAAATATATTATAACACGATAAAAAGTAGTACTTATACGCTCTGTATTTTATTAAATATTAATAAAAATTTAGCTTGCAATAAAAAAATTTTAGACCCCATTTTTGAATTCAGGCCTGGGCGAGTCGTCTCGGGTTTAAAATTAAAGAACCAAAATCCGGGGCCGATGCCTAAATGGAAAAATATGTCCGACCGGCCGGGTCCGTATATCTAGGCTCAGTTTGACTTTAATCTTTATTTGCTTTGCAAAAATTGTAATCAGGCCTCATTTTAATAACATCGTTTGATTTAGTATAAAGGTGCCTAAAAACTTGACAAAAGTGGCAAAACCATCTCACAAATTGTTTATTTACTTTGCAACTTGCGATAAACTATAACTGATTTGTTTACCTCGTATATAAAAAATATAGGCCAAAATTCAACTTTGTTTCCAATTTCGAACATACTCGCAGGTTAGTTTTAAAACATCCTTAATATTATAGATCCCCTTCCCTTCAATATTGCAATTTAATTGATATATTACATCGGCCCATGTATTGGTAACGGAAAATTGAAAATTGTTAAACCTTGGTGGCCCGCGAAAATCAAGGTCAAAAAACAAAAGTCAGAACTAAATTTTAAGATTTTGATATTAAATTGGTTCATTAGCAAATAAACGAATTATTTCTAATGATTCTACCCGGAAAGTGATTTATACACGATTGCATTTTTCAATGGCACTTTTTCTTAAAAATATATGATCGAGCGTTAAAAACCTATATACTTAGTGTATATATATAAAAAGCTACACTTTTTTCTATAAACTATTTTTTTTTATCAAATTTTTTTTAAAAAATTATTTGCACATTTTTGATCAATTCTTAGTTTAAAGAGCAAGAAAAAGCATGAAATCTACCATTACCTACCGCTTTGTGATTTTGTTAGTGAGTTGGGCCATGATCGTTGACAATATCAGTTGTCAAAGTAACATGATTATTATTTTTTATATAAAAAAGTATTTTTATACACAAACAAATTTTGGAAAGTTATGAGTTAACTTCAAAGACCAGACCTGCCATCTTAAGAATTTCCAAATCCGTTGACCGTGTCTTTTAAACTTTGTAAGCTAACTATAAAACATTAAAAAAATTTAAAAATGCTAAAAAAAACAAAAAAAAGATTCAAAAAAAATATTGACAAAAAAATGTTTTATTTAAAACAATTAAACTATTAAATTCAAATTTTACATAATATTATTTATCGATCTATTGAAGTTGAATTGCCAAATATTATGTATAACCTATATGTTGATGTGATAGATATACTTAACATTTTATTTCTTTATATAGATATAAAAAATGTAAGTTACGAGTAATAACAAAAGAATTATTTTTTATTTTTTCCCTTAAGTTATTCACTATGTCGCAAAATCTCTCAATCCTCATATGCATCCTTTTTCGATATATATCTAAGGAAATAGCCGAGGTTTGAAGAAACTTTGGAAAACGGAAATAATATATGAGATAAGGCAATATCTTTCCAATCATAATTTTCTATTATGTCATTGAATTTGTCGACTTGTGTTATATCGATTTTGCGCGTGCATATTACTAAATAAGCTTTAATATTTAAGCTCGGATTACCCTATATATGCCTTAGTACGACCCTCGACCGTATTGGTCTGCACTTTTCAACCCAGATCATGACTTTGTTTTTTTTTAACACGGGCCCCCACCCGGCCCGAAACTGTGCTTAAAACGGCGCAAAAAATTTTTATTGCGTGTTATACTTTTTTTTTAAAAATCATTAATCAAATACATAGTTTCAATCTATCGTCTAAAAATAACTGTTTTAATTTCTTACTTAGATTCTTAGCTAAAATATAAGGCATATATGAAATGGAAATATATTAACCAAAACAGTCCTAAAATTACCTTTTCTCATGGAAAGAGGCGACATGCTTAAATAATTCCCTAATGCACGGCACTTAACACTGGACATTTCGGGTCTTGTGCTCATAACGCAGGTCAACAATTATCAATATCAAAAAAAAAATTTATGAAAACATAAAAGAATGCATCCCCATGATGGCCTAACCTCATATATATTTTTCGTTTTTCTTCTTCAGCCTTTGGCTCCTTACATCCGTCCATATAAAAAAAATGGCCTTTTTAACAAATTTTGCGACCTCGAAAATACCCTTAAAAGAAAAAATTTGAGAATCCTTTTTTTTTAAAAAGTCTCTTGTACCTTATATTTATCATCTCTAATAATGAAAAATAAATTTTTTTAGTTTTTCAAGCTTTTACATTAGCATTTAGAGAATACAAAATATTTCGCGTCCAAACTTAAATACGACACGATATGTTACCGGTTTTTAATGAAAATATTATTTGAAGTTTGAATTTAACAGTTTAATTGTTGTGAATATGCAAAAAAAAAAAAATTTAATTTATTTTTTTAAATTTTTTTTTGTTTTTTTGACATCTTGTCAAAATTTTTAATGTTTATAGCTGACTTACTAAGTTTGATAAAAAAACGGTAAACGGTTTTGAAAATCCTTTAAATGGTTTGATCTCTGTAGTTATTAGATAACTCTCAAAAAATTGTTGACCTGTGTAATACGGCCCCAGCGCGTAAAATGCAAAGATTTACATTCATAATACTAAAAATGTAATTTTTCTCGTTATCGAAACAGTTTTTCTAAATACAATTTTAGCCGATTTGAAAGTTGTTTTATGGTGGCAAACACATGTACGCACTTGAATGGAAAGCCAGCGGCGATATTTGCACCCAGCATCATGTATTATACTATCAGCCCGACAATTCGACAACGCGTGATTTGATCCACAGGAGTGACAGAGTATATTTACTATATTTCCTAAAGTTCGATCCGGTCTAAATCAAATTGAATGGTTGATAAAAATTACTTGTACTTGTTAAAAACACAAAAATATCTTTGTACCCGCTTCAGCCTTGCTAAAAAGAGTTAAATTATTGAAATAAATTAATTTTTGGTTTTACTTTTCACGCGCTTGAAAGAAATTAATTTAGGGGTATTTTTTGGGGGTAACGTAACAAAAGATTTACAAAAAAAATATTAGCGTCAAAATGACACTCAATACCTAAGCTATGACAAATTCACTTAATATAATGAATAAATTTTATTTAAATTTTACTTTGGTTAAGATATGAGGTCAGGGTCAGGGATTTAGATTAAGAAGAAAGGATACCTAATAGGTTAGGGTGTGTTAAATCTTGAACTAAGCTAAAAAAAATATCGTTGACTTTATTATGTGTTCAACTTCAACTCAGAGAATCAAGTTTTTAATGCCCCCCCCCCTCCTTCACATAATTATTAAACATATTTTTCTTTCTTTTTCATATAGGCCTCTAACGCATTGTATAACTGGTATACCATTCCCATAGCTCTGTATACTCCAGGTACGTACACCGTTGATATGGAATGTTACAAAACCCCTATTTCTATGGGATATTTCAGTAACCCTGGGAAAGATTACACCACTGCAAGGATGAATGCCACTTACATCATAAAACCTAGAGCTTTGCACCACCCCAACTAATACATATAAGGGGCCTTAGTTTTTACAGCGAAAAAAAAATATTTTAGCTTTATTTTATATCACAATTTACAAAAAAAAATATGGAAAAAATTATTGCGCCCATAATTAGTGATTGCATATGCAAAATCATTAAGTGCCGGTTTTTTTAAAGGATAAATTGACTAGATTAATTTATCAAATAAGGCATTACCTATGATTTTTAATGTATATTCAATGCAATATAAAATATATGTTTATTTAGCCAATATCAATTTAAATGTGCTGGGTGTGCAAAATATATCTTGTTTATGCAACCACGAATTAATCTTTAATTTAAACATTTATTTCGCCCAACGGTTTGCTAATAATTCAATTTTCTATAATTTTTTAAAAATAAGTTAATAAAGTGATTCCTTGCATCCAAATTTCAAAGATATGTGTATATTTTATGTTAGATACACCATAAGGTATTAAGGTTACTGTTCAAAAATTACTAAATATTGATTGCGAGCCAATATAATCTTACAGCTAAAATTTAGAATCACTTAATAACATTTAATTAAAATAATAAAAATTATTTTGGGCATATTTAATTACATTTGCATTTAATAGAATACTTGTTATTATTTGTAATCTATGATATAACAAATAAAAAATGTCTTGCTATGAGATATATGTGCCATTGTAACGACAGTATAAAATTGTTATTAGATTTTATATGTAATAAGACTACCCTAATAATTAAAAAATCAATATCTTTTTTTTCATTTCTTTTATTATTTGTTTGGCTAACAAAATATATCTCTTTTTTTCCTCGTGAGCCAATCACGACAAGTCAGAATTGGGAAAAATTCCATTTTTTGACTAAGTTCAAATTTTTGTTTTTCAAAAATTTTATAACAGATTAAAAAAATCAACTATAAATTAATGCAAAAAAATAAGCAAATCTTAAATCTTATAAATTAATTTTTTTTAAAGCTAAAACCCTTTAAATTTTTCTGTATCTCGAAAATTGAAAAATGAGTTTAGCCCGAAAATGGGCTTTTTCCCAGCTCTGGTTAGTGTTAGGCAGTGTTTAATTATTTGTAGGAGTTGCAGTTCAAAATATTTGGCAAAGATAGCCATATTTTGAATTTAAATCTTTACCATTTTTTACCCCCCCCCCCCCCTATTTGAAAAAGTTCAAATGAAAAAAAAAATTCCTTACTCTTGCAACTCACCTCAAAAAAAAATTCCTAATTTTAAAAATGAATAATTCTCAAAAAAATGCATTTTGTTTCTTTTCTCCTCAAATGAGCTCAAATGGCTTCTTTGAACATGCTGAATAACCAAGTGAATTCAATTGAAAAGTAAAAATCTGGAATTTCTGCGTTGTTAATGTTAATAGATACAAAAAAGCCATGATACTAATGTGGGGCTTTTTAAACAGATATAAGTTATAAAATCGTAATATACACTCCTGTTCCTAAATTCCTGTAAAAAATTTAAGAAATATTGCAAAAATTTGCGATATTAATTTTTTGATAAATCTGGCAAATCAAATTGAAATTATTATAAAAAACAGGACCCAAAAGCCGACCTGTTTGAATAGTAACGGAATCTAGTCGGTCTGGCCAGAAATATTATTTTTCATTTTCGACCCAGCCCGATTTATTTTATTTTTCAAATTTAAGCCCGCCTAGAATTAATATATAGGAATTGAGACGGTACAAATAATTATTATTGATTAGTCTAAAATTGAACCTATAATTTCACATCCGTCGTCATCGAAGAATTATGATGACACCCAATAAATATAAAAAAAATTTTACTGAACCAATCAAAAATTAGTTTGGGTGTTATGGTCGTAAACCTAACGGTCACATTTCACATTGCGGCAAGGAGCCTAAAAACTCATTTTTCCATTAGTTTTGTGTAAATCCCCTATCAATCATTCAAACTAAATATTGATTGGATTGCTATTATGTACTTAACCTTAAATCAAAAATAGTTGATTAAATTTAGGCGCTTAAACAATCGAAGTTAATTTTGAGTTAACAATCAGTTCACTCTTTAATATCCAACAATTATAACGCTTTTTTCTCATTTTTATATTTTTTTATCCATAATTAAGCCCCAAATTGCGAAAATCCCTTATATGTTAATTACCTCGATATTTACCCGTAATAGCAAACCCTCATCCTAAATCCTTTTCTTCAGCTTTAATGTTTATTTTAAAAAATAGAATTCAAATTTATTTTTGCACAAAGTTAAATAAATATATCACCAAATTTTGCGAAATCAATTTTATTATATAGTAATTCATGACCTAAACGACGCTATGCAATAATTTTGATCGTTACTCATGGGCAAACATTTTAAAAGCCTTATTGCATCAAAAATTTTGTTTTTTTTATATTTGAACTAGTGTTCTCAGTCGGGACCCGAAAGCCCGTTCGGCCCGGGCCCGCCCGGCCCGAAATGCCGGGCCAGGCCGGACCGGGCCTAAATAGAAAATTTTATCGGACGGGCCGGGCCTTATTATTTACTTTTGGACTCGGGCCGGGCCGGGCCGGGCCAAAAATTTTCGTAATATGGCCATATTTTAAGCGCTTAGCGCAAATGCTTATTGTAAATCTATGGTATATAGAAAAATGAAAATGATTCGCGAAAATGAGCGCGACGGATTAATTTGCCAAATACGGCATCGGCTTAATTTAACCAATGTACACTTTTCTTCTTACGAAGGGGGCAGGTGGGAAGATGATGAAGTTAGGACAGAAGACGAATTAGCAACCTATTTAAATCTACCACCGCAGGACGTAAATGATCAAAATCTTTTACAATGGTGGGATAATAACAAAATACTCTTGCCCAAATTAAATAGTTACGCAAACAAATGCTTTGCCACTCCAGCAAGCTCCTGCACTGCAGAACGTACATTTTCGACAGCCGGTCAGATATTTACCAAAAGAAGAAACCGTTTAGACCAGGAAAACTGAATTATTTACTTTTTAAATGATTATTATAAATCAAATGATACATTTAATATAAATAATAGCAATAAAGATGTATTTGATGTTTAATTGTTTATAGTATTCACAAAAATGTTACGGGCCCATATTTATAGATTCGGGCCGGGCCGGGCCTTTAAAAACAAAACGTCGGGCCGGGCCGGGCCGAAAATAAAAATTTTGGTTTCGGGCCGGGCCGGGCCACACTTAAAAAATTTTCGGGCGGGCCGGGCCTTAAAAATTCGGCCCGTTGAGAACACTAATTTGAACAAAAAAAACCCAGCCAAGGTGTACGATTACAAAGGCATTTTAATAAAAATATACTTTAAGTAAATTAACTGTCGATATACATATATATATATTAAAAATTAGCCCAGGTGAGGTGAATGGTCCAACGACACAACTAGACCATCAAGACGGCAATTGAGCCTTATGCAGTAAAAACAATTTGTTTCCTCTCAAGAAAAATAAAGGCGTTGAAATAATAATCAACAGCTTTAATGGTCGTATCTAGGAGGTTCTATTCTGATTTGAATTTTTAGATCGGGTTTTGTAAACGAGACTGTCTAATTTATGGAAATAATAAATAAAGAAAACCTACTTTTATAGCATGCTGTATGGACAAAGTATAATTGGAAAAAATATAGTTTGAAGCCGGAAAGGTGAAGATGGAATTGAAGAGGATGTAACAAAAATTTTTTAAATTAAACATTTCTGTTTAGTTTAATGCTTATGAGCATGGAAGACTTGTTGTATTTGGGCATGTCAAAATCCGGGAGTCGGGAAGGAGTTCATCAACTCTAGAGTTCCGGAGTTTTATTTTTTTAGGAATTTTCTAGTAAACATTAGCTTATTGGGAATACTGGAATTTGTATTTTTGTAGTTCAATCTCATTTTTGTTTAATGAAAGTTGTAAACAAATAGCAGCTAATTATGTAATAATTACATGTATTAATTAGCAAATTCTCCGGAGTATATGAACTCCTTCCAGATTCCGGTGTTTTGACATACCCTATTTGTAAGAATCAAGCCCTCGATTATTGGGAGATAAACAAAATAAACTTAATCTAATTTAACTCTATAAAATACATAATTATTAACGCACGCTATTTTACAAAAAAACGGTCTATGCGCAGAATATGAGCCAATATAAAAATCTTGAAAACACAGTATTTAACATGTGCGATAAATTGGTGAGAGGTCGGAGCTACAACCGGGGGCGGAAAGACCTAACGTGTAAGCCCTCCCTCAAATAATTCGTAAATTTATTTTTCTATAAAGCATTTGATTGTTCCACATATTCATGGCTGGTATTTCCAAAACGGAATATAAAGGCCCTAACCCACCCCCCAGGTTGGTTTATAAAGATTGGTGGTGTGCCCTTACAGCGCAGGTCATGGGATGCTTGGATGAAATCGTTAGAAAATAAAAAAAAAACAATATTTGCTTTGGTGGACCTCTGATGAGTAATGTCAAATCTTTCGCTATAATTAAATAGAGGCATTACACTAACTATGCAATCTAGGAATGCGAGAAAACTCCAATGGCGATTGTGATTTTTGTTTTTCATTATCCATTAGATTTTTTGATACATTGCTTAGTAAAAACGAAATGTACACTTAGGTAAAGTTGCAAAATAAAGCTTGACAAAAACCATTCACCGACACAAATCGAAGCCTATCTTCCTCCTCGCCTTTTGACTAACACAGGAAAACAAAATTTTGACTTTAAAGTTCAATCTTAACGTACACTCAATGGGCAGTTAAAAACATCTTTGAAGTTTAGATCTCGTTCCCTTTGATTTCGTCAACTTGAATTGTAATTCTCAATAGGTATATTGCATCAATCCATATATTGGTTTAATAAAAATTGACAATTTTTTGTTTCAAGCCCACGAAAAATTAAGGTCAAATGACTAATCGTAAATTAACTTCAGAATATATCAAAACGGTGCATCTGCAAATTGAACGAATTACCATTCAAAATTGGACCCTAAAATCCTCTCCCACTTGCAAACAGTTTATCAGAAAAATCCTTGATCGAACATTAAAAAAACAACATTTTGGTATTTGTTATGAAAGTTAGTATATAAGAAGTTTTAATTAAAAATAAAGACCATTTTTTTCTAACTTCCTACATCTCAAAAAAATTTGCACTTCTTGATTACGACCTTTATACAGCAAGAAAGCATGAAATTGACAATTTCCCACCGCATATTGATAGTTTAAGGAGCTCACGATTTTAGAAATTATCAGTTGTCAAAGTAATCTTTTCCCTAATGATATTCAATAAAAAAAAAGGCCATAAACTTAAATCCAAAGATTCATATTCTTGAGCTGAGCTCTTGAGAAAAAATAAAATAGTAGAATAAGTATGGACTATAACAATTTTTAGAGTTCAATAGAATACAAATTTTTAACTAATATAGACCTTTTTCGTAATATAATTGCATTTGGTTAAAATTTATATTATGATAAAGGGGAGTGTGAACGATACCTTGTTCACGACATGGAGCTAACAATCTTTGATTGCAAATGGTGTTTTAAATTATTTGAAAATAACCAAATTAAAATAAGATATGCCCAGGGCCGTACGAGGTTTCTCAAGCGCCCTTAGGCAAAAAAAATAAGTTATTTATTATATAGAAAGAACAAGAGGTAACAATAAAAATAATTTTTTTTAATATTAATTTATTGAAATATGATGCATGGTAAAAATCTTATATAATTAGAATATATATGATAAAATAGAATTCTAAACAATGTATAATAGTAAAATCAATGTAGCGCCCTCATCAAATGTCTGACCCATGAGAGAGGCTGGTACGGCCCTGGATATGCCTATTAGTTAACCAATGGAACAGGCTCCTGAAAAGAATTGGCACACGGCCATAAATTTTCATTTGTATATTTTTACATGGGAACTCAGGGCCTTGAGATAATTCCCAAGTCGAAACAACGATCCGTCACGAGAAAGGAAAAAAATAATTTCAGGCTGGGCAAATCATGTTAAATAATTTTTAGGCTGTGTGAATATCATAAATTTCACGCCTGTTAAAACAAATTTTTTTATTTTAATATTTATAGTATGATAATATTTTTTATTTCATCATATTTATATAAATTAATTTAGGGCCAGGTAAGCCTAAACTATCAGTAGACGCATAAGACGACTTTAAAAAATATTTATTTGACGTAAAAAAATTTTTACAGTGGGCGAAAGACTATACATTTGCGGAAATTTATTAATCTTCATTGGCTAAAACAAAGAGGTGTTTTATCTTATTAAACAATTCTGGATGAGCATAAAAAAATATTTCCTAGAAAATTGTTAGCTTAAAAAATTCTGGTCCTGTCTATTAAAAAATATCTTGGTAAACCCAAGACTTATATATTTACACGAGATTAGGAGTGTGCTTTCCTGCATACTCAAAAACTTGAAAAAAAATTGGAGCGGAGCCAAGAGAGCAAGAAAAAAAGTTTAAGGCTGTGGCGTTGGCCTTTTCTATTTTGTCCAAACTCACTTTAAAAAAAAATAAAAAAATTTTATAATCAAACCATATTCAATAATTACATAATTTTTGGAACAAATTCTCGTTTTATAACGATGATGCCTAAAAGTACACATAATACTCTTAAAAAAAATGTTTTAAGGATCTCAAAATAAACAAAATTTTTACGCCGGCCAATTTTTAACTTTTTGGGCCCACAAAAATAACTTTTTATTTTCTAAAAGTCTCCTTTTTATTTATACATTAAATTTATTTTCTGGGATTTATTCACAACTTCTAATTTATTTCACATGTCTTTCGTTCTCGATGCCTCTATCCTAGATAGTACAGAAACCAAAATTACTGACGATGGTGAAAACTACATTGTAGACAGCGACGTTAAGCCATTACTCCAATTCTACACTAATAGGACAATGTCAGACGTAACATTTAAGGTTTTTAGGTCAAATTATATATTACTGAGATAATTTATTTTAGATTGTTATAATTTAGTATATATGTTTTTGGGCAAATTTTTAAATGACCCGTCAGCTGATTTTAATAATTAAATAAGGCCCAAACAATGAGCGACATTCATTTACAGGCCTGTTCCATCATAGGGATTAAGAAGTCAAATTTGACATATATTTAAAACAACTCCTATCCCAAAATTATTGTCGTTTTTTTAAAACAATCGTTCGAAAAAGTTCTGATTTAACCTAACCCATAGCTACAGCGAGAAACATTTTTGGGGGGTCGTTTTAGGAAAAAGGCTGCTTTTTTGAGCATTATAATATAAAATTTAAAAAGACCAGGTAAAATTAGGGCTATTAAAAATCAATAATTTGATTGAATATGCATTCAACGTTTAACAGGTAGGTGAATCTACAATTCACGCACATAAATTTATCCTTGCCTCGAGGAGCGAAATATTTCGTACCCAATTGTATGGCAATTTCGCAAAAAGTTCTGGAAAGGATACCAATGAAATTGAGATTAGCGAATTCGGATGTAAGGCATTCGAGCAAATTCTTAAGTATATATTTTTTGTTTTTTATGACCACTTGCAAAATGAGTTTTTATTTTCGTAAAATTTTCACAATTTGTGAAAATTTTATTTCAAAGGTCGCATTTTTTTTTTAAAAATTGCTAATTTTAGTTTAAGCTCATAAAGGCGCGTTCAGACTTTATTTCTTTTTACAAAAAATTTTAAAAATTTGGATATCCCAAATAAAAATTTAATTTTTTTATTTTATGGAATATACATAATTAAAAAAATGTATTTTTCACCCATATTGAAAATAATTTTTCTCATTACAATTATAAAATAAGTCAGTAAATCAACTTACTTCGGGTACCAGGGATATATAGAGATCAAAGTCGGGACCCAAAAGCCCACGGCCCGGGGTAAGCCCGTTCAAAAAGCGAGTGGACCAAAAATTATAACGAACCGGGCCACTTAAAAAAATGAATTACGGGGGCGGGGCCGAAGTTTTAAATCTCATATTTTGCCCTATTTTTTTAAATTTTATTAACAAGGACTAATAAATTTATCACATAACGAAGGGTACTACTTATACACTCTGAAATTTTAAAATAAAAAATTTTACAGTAATACACCTTCCGGCAACTCATATATTACCATTTTTGCTCTGTTTATCAAGTTTTTTTTACTATAATCGATGTAAGTTCTTGTTATACTTTTAAATTTTATAAGATAAAAAATATAAGTTACAAGTAAAATATGAGAAAAAAATTGATTTTTTTTTCTTTAGCGTATTCTCGAGGTCGCAAAACCTGTCAATTTGGTCGAAAATTGCCATTTTTTCTATATAGACCTAAGAAAATAGCCGAAGGCGAAAGATACTTCGGTGAAAAATATATAAGAAATAAGGCCCATGTAGATAATTTCTTTCAATGTCATAACTTTTCTTTTTCAGACATTGATATTTGTCGAGCTGTGCTATACACATAAAAATTCAAAAACAATGTGTTCAATTATCCCAAGTGTAATAAAGGCTGTATTGAGCGGTGCTACCTTATTTTAATACGTCAACTTAGATATGTTCTTAAATGCAAAAACAAAAGTAAATTTTTTTTAAAATTTACCCCAAAATCGCCCGTAAAAGCCATAGCCACTTGTTTAAGATTGGGACATTTCGTGCAATACCAAAACATGTGGGCAGCGGAGACTAATGTAGTTTTGGTAAATTCAAAAAAAAAAAATCGTTTTTTCACTAAGTGCGTCCATAAAAACACATTCAATGTTAAAAATTTTTAATGTAATAAAAAAAGGTCGGGCCATATTTTCAAATCGGGCCGGGCCTAAAATTTAATAACTCAGGTCCGGGCCTAAATTGTAAAATGTGATGGGCAGGCCGGGCCCCAAATATGGCACGGTTTGAATTAAAAAGATATCTTATTAAACATAGAGCAATTGACTCACGGCTTAAAAAAATATTGTATAAAACAATAGTTTATAATATATGTAAAACTTAAATTTTAAAAACTTAAATTTTTTGATTTTTTCCAAAATATTATTAATTCGAAGGGCGCCTTAATTTTTTTTCAAGATTTTCAGATTTTTGAAATTTTGAAAATTAAAACTCTCTTTGCACGTAGCCTATCATTACCATTAGTTTAAGTTCAGCCGGGCAGCGATATTCCTGCCAAGCCCGTTCGACATATATTTCAATATAGACCCGGCAAAAAATTTTATACTTGGCCGGTCGGGCGGGCTTTCGGGTCTCGACTTTAGTCTCTAGTTGCAAAATGGGGCCCTCAAATTTTAAGGAGCCTTTGATTTTCACAGCTTTTAGAATACCGCCACTTAATTTTACAATTTTTTTCCCGGATTTTTAACAAAAGCGAGTATGAAAGTTAATTTAAAATTCGAACATTTTTTTTAGGTATATTTATGGCGGGTTATCCAACGTCGAAACCACAAATTTTACAGTGTTTGATAGACTGGAATTGCTTGTGGGAGCGAAGAAATATCTGTTGGACGGTTTAAAGGATCACCTAATCAAAGAAATAAATGACTCGAATGAGGGTGAAATGACTGCCAATAAACTTTATGAGGCTTCTTTCATACACTCCGAAATTGATCAAAAGAAAAGACTTGAGGTAACAAAATTTGACCAGTTTCCTAGAAATGAGCTCTTATAAGCCCTCTTCCCAGCTAGTGTTCAAACCGGCCACTTATATTTCAGCCTGGCCCGCCCAAAATTTTTTTCAAAGGCCTGGCCCAAAATTTATATTTAATTATAGGCTCGGCCCGGTAATTTACAAATAAGGCTCCAAAATAATACAAGCAAATTATTTGCTACAGAGTGTAAAAGCAATACTCAGCGCGTATTATAAAAAAGTATTCAGCCGCACAGAATTTTTCAATTTTAGTGAATGGTAGGAAAGAAAAAAGTGAATATGATTGAATTTTTTTCCGAGGGTGAAAAATATTCAAAAAAAATTTTCATTTACAAAAAAAAATGAATTCTCCTCATTTTAATAAAAAAGAACTCAATTTTTTTATTTTTTGGTATAAAGGAGTTTTGATGAACCTCATTTTTTTTTTTTCAAATGAGTCGGAGTGAGGTGCTCCGGGCATTTTTGGGAAAACTTGGTTTTTTTATATAGCCAAACTCATGTTTGTTATTTTTAAATTTTATTATAATAATTAAAATTTTCCTAAGTTTTTAAAAGGGCCAAGCTTATATTTGTTAACTTTTTAATAATGATTAGTTTTTAATCAATTTAGTATTCTAGGGTACTAAAATGCCGTTTTTAATTAACAAACTAATGTTCTTAGTCGGGACCCAATAGCCCGTCAAATCCGGTGCCGTCCGGCCCGAAATGTCAACGGGCGCTGGGTCTAAATATAAAATATTAGTCAAGTGGGCCGAGCCGTTTTATTTACGGACACGGGACGGGCCGGGCAAATTTTTGTTGCTTAAATTTGCCTATTTTTTTGCGCTATGATTATTGCTATAATTAGTTTGATAAGTAGATTTTTGAAGAGAAAATTGAAAATGATTAGTGAGTATGAACGAGACGGAGTGATTTGCCAAATTCGGTCTCAGCTTAATTTAACAAATATAAAATCTTCAATTTATCAAGGAGGTAGGTGGGAAGATGACGAAATTAGAACCGAGGACAATATTACAACTTATATAAACCAGGGCTGGGAAAAAAAATAAATTGACTTTTTTTTACCAAATTTTTGAGTTTTTTTCCCCAGATGCCCACAAACTTGTGGGCATGGCAAAAGAAGCCCCTTTTCTTGCTTAAAGAAAAGGGGCATGTTTAAAAAAAAGCCCCTTTTCTTCAAAAAAAAAAAAACTCCTAGGGGCTTTAAGAAAAAATAACCCACCCATCATTTTTTTTTACCATTGAAAATAGTAGAATTTATTTCCATTTATTAAAGATATATATATATGCATTTATAATTCAATAAAATCCAATAAACTAGGATTTAACTTTATAACTAAAGTATCACTTAGGTTAATTCTTTCGGGCATGATCTCTTATAGCTTAAGACAAGGCTAAAAGCTCTTTCGACCGATACTTGAGTCGGTGCTGCCCCTAATATAACCTGCGCCACTTGAAACAGTTGTGGATGGCTTAATCTCCAGCCCAAAATTTTAAAATATCTTCTTTATATGTTAATTTTTTTGGCCGTTTATAAAGTTATTTAGGTGTAATATTATATTGTTGTAATTAGTAGAATTTGTAGGTTCACAAATAGAATCCATGTACATTTCAAAATCACTAATATTTAAGTTTGTAGTTGCGATATCGTTTTGATTACTGCTGGGATCATTTAATTGTATGCATTCCCATATTTTTTGAATGTGTTTCTAAAAATATATTAAGTTAATGATTAATTTAACAATCGTAAAATAGGGGAGATCGAGGCTATTACAAACTTTTAGCAAAACTTTTTATGATTAGAGAGTTTTGACTTTTTGTAAGATATTTTTTTTGGGGGGGGGGGGGGGGGGGATATGGGCATGCCGGTTTATTGAGAGGGACGAATTAAGTGAACATCTATTTTTACCGAATCGAGAGGTTATGGTTTAAAAGTGATGGATTGATTGGCCAGAAAAGTCCCCAAGGCATTTAAATCCCAAAGCCGGTAAAACAGAATAATCGCTATATTTTGTACTTTCTTACAAATAACTCAAAAAATATTTCAAGGATATCAAAAAATAGAAAATTACTGTCAAGTTTTCGTAGGTGTAAAAATTATTCTAGAGCCTTTCTTTTTAGAAACTATAAATATAAAAGCCTTATAACTGCCCAGATTTCTTGATTGCAATAATATTAATATTTTTACTTTCCCACGGTCAATTATTTCTGGTGTAACAAACGGTGAATTTGGGAAATTAATCCTTAAATCCATTAGCATTGCTGCGCTAAAAGCATCATTGTCGAGAAATTTTGATTTTCGAGAATCTGGATAATTTAAAAACTTACTGGCCAATTCATTTTTATTATTGCTATTATTCACCAGCTGAGTTAAAGAATATTTGCACTAATAGGGATAAAAAGAAGTCGCCGATGGTAAAATTTGACTTTTGCATTCCGAGTGTGCATATAGCAACATGTTCAAAAGTTTTCACAAAATCTTTAACAAAAATCCAATTTTCTGCACTAAAATTTAATACTTGTTCAGTGTTTGCTATATTAACTATTATATCCTTGAGTTCAATCAAACTTCTCACCATTAAATATGTGGAGTTCCATCTAGTAATATTATCTAATGAGGTTTTTTGGGGACAAATGATTTGTATTTTTAAGATCTCAACTTTTTTATGATGTTTCTTGTAGCCTCGAGTTCCCTCTTGTTATCTTGTAAAACTTGTTTAACCACAAGTTGAATCGTATGATCAGACGGATGACTTTTGTTGGTGTATTTGGAGCAATAAGCTCAAGCTCGTCAAAAATTTCATCTATCTCTTTATCAGTAAAAAATGTGGGCGCTGTATCAGGTTCGTATGTATCTTCAATTACTAGGTTTGCGGCTTTTAAGTAATTTGCCCCATTATCTGTTGTGATTGAATAAATATTATTGGTTTTAATACCATATTTTGCAAAAATATTTAAGATAATTTCTTTTAAATTAAGCGCGGTTGAACGTTCCATAATTTCCACGAAATCTGATGTCCGAATTATAAGATCTCCTTGTTGATTTACGAGTTGTATGTTGACCCAATAACGTGCTTGTCAAATTTTGATGCTCCGTCTATTTTTACTGAAAGGAATTTGTTTTCTATTTCTTTTTGGATATAATTACGAATTTTTGTAGCTGTAGATGCGATCATGTCCATAACATTTTTCCTATTTGTACTCAATGTAATATAAACATAGTATTTAAACAAATATATTAGCCTATTAAAATTTTTGAGACCCAAACTACCGCTAAGATCCGATTAATTCTAAACGGTTTTTCTAATTAAATTTGGCGGTATAAAATTTCTCAAATTTTTTTAATTTACTAATATGGCTAGACCTATCAGTAACCTAAAATACAGCCCGACCAAATATGTACTCATCCAACTTAAAGGAAATTAAGCTCAAAATTAACTTTACAAAATAATTTATTGATTACCTAATCCTTCCAAATATGGATTAAGTATGTCCTTGAATGCGGGATAGTCGAATATTGAGAATGGGAGATGATGAATGGTGACAATTTTTATAATATTTTCATAGTAATTTTTTTTATTTACTTTGACATAAATAAAATCCAAAGAATTTTCTTTTTTAGCTATATTAGATTTCAGGGCCACTTTTAGATGGCAATCAAGTAGATGTCTCTTTTAATTGTAGGGCCGGTCGCATATAAATTTTAGACAAAGCTTACATTGTTTGTTATCAAAATGGGGCTTTAATTTATCTCTGAGTTTCATTTAATAAAAAAATTAAATTTTTTCAAATTTCTGTGAAAAAACAAATTTTCGGAAATTAGTATTAAAAAAATATTAAAATTTTTAGAAATTATTATAAAGAAAACAAAAAATGGGCTTTTTGGGGCGTTTTTTAAGAGCCACTTTTTTGGGGTTTTTTTTGCCCCTTTTCTTAGTTAGGGCTTTTTTTGAATTCTTATTTTGGCCCTTTTTTGTAGCTCCCTTTTTTTCTTTAAGTTTTGGGGGGAAAAATGAGCCAAAGTTTATTGGCTCATTGTTTTCCCAGCACTGATATAAACCTCCACCACAAGACCTAGATAATCAGACTCTTTTGCAGTGGTGGGAAATAAAAAACTTCTACCTACGTTAAATATTTATGCAACCAAAATTTTTGCCACTCCTGCGAGCTCCTGCCCTGCAGAGCGTACCTTTTCGACACGTCAAATCCAAATAGAAACCGTTTAGGTCAGGAAAAACTGGACTATATAATTTTTTTAATGATTACTTTAAATCAAATGATTGATAATTCCATTAATGCTATATTTGATGTTTAATCGTTAGTAATATCCACAAAAATATTACGGGCCGATATTTATAAATTCGGGCCTGGCCGGGCCTCTTATAAAAAACATCGGGCCGTGCTAAAAATAAAAATATTTACTACGGGCAGGTCTGGGCCGGGCCAAATGTAAAAAAAATTTCCGGCGGGCTTGAAAAATACGGCCCGTTGAGAACACTTATTCACACTCACAAGCAAAATGACGAATCACTTTTTTTAGAAAAATAGTTATTTAGTTTACAAATTTTTTTTTGACATTCCATTTATTTATTAATTTGATTTGGCAGCAGTTGCCTGTGATTTAAGATAATCTTAAAGTTCAAACTGATAAAAAAAATTTGCAAAATTTTGCCTTAAGTAATTTTGGCTGCCAAAATTAGGAAACCTTATAAGCATTTGCAAATTAAATCCATCCTTAAATATTATAACGACCTATGCAAATATTCCCGTTTTTTATCTAATTTGACTCGTCAAAAAGGAATGATTGCTTAATACCAATAGTGTTTTGTGCGAAAAAGTTTTAAAGAGCAGACACCCTTTTTTCTGTTTGCCCTTCGCATAATTAAGTGTGCTCGAGTTTTTTATTTTATCTGAAGGCGAGACTAGACAGATCATTGCCATATTTTGTTAGTCACATCAAACCTAAGTGAAAATTAACTTTTTAAAATATAGTTAAATAAATATTCGAAAGTTTGGCCCTGGTGCCAGCTGGGAGTAAAAACGCAGTGTTCAGTAAATTATTTCCTATAATTATTTTAAGGCATCCCTCACAAATATAGGCCCCCTCCACAAACACGATTTAATTCACTTAAATGGTGTTGAAAATTATTTCCTTTAAGTAAAAGTGAAAACTATGTTAAGATTATAAAAGGTAAAGATTCTGGTAACCCCAAATTTGTACGAAACGAAAATCTCTAAAATAGCGAAAATCTATAAAATATCTCAACATAGTAATATAGTTTAGGGTTAGGTTAGGTCAAAGTTTGATTAGAATTAGTTTAACATTTGGTTGGTAAAATTACGGTTAGGTTAAGATTAATAAGGTTTTTTTAGGATTTTGGAGAGGAGTATAAGAGTGCGGTTAGCTTAGAGTTAGAGTGAGTTTAGCATAACGATAACGTTTATCTAGGATTAGGGTAATGACCTTAATAACCAAACTAATTTTTAATTGGTTTAATCAAAATTATTTATACTTATTGGGTGTCATTTATAATGCTTCTTTGACGACCGATGTGGAATTATAGGTTCCATTTTAAACTAATCAATGTTAATAATTATTTGTACCGTCTCAATTCCTATATAAATTTAAGGCCGGGCTTAAATTTGAAAAATAAATTAAATCGGGCTGGGTAAAGGAAGATTAATATATCTGGCCAGACCGACCAACAGATTCGGTTGGGCCTATTTGGACAGGCCGGCCTTTCGGGTCTAGTTTTTCATAATAATTTTAATTTGATTTTCCAGATTTATCAAATAAATTAATATCGTAAATTTTTGCAATATTTCTTAAATTTTTTTACACTAGGAATATGAAAACAGGAGTGTATTTTACGATTTTTTAACTTATAAACTGTTTAAAAAGCCCCACATAAGTATCTTGGCTTTTTTGTATCTATTAACATTAACAACGCAAAAATCAGAATTTTAATTATAAATTGAAATCACTTGGTTTTTCCGCATGTTTAAAGAAGCCATTTGAGCTCATTTGTGGAGAAAAGAAACAAAATGAATTATTTGAGAATTATTCATTTTTAAAATTAGGAATTTTTGAGTTTAAGAAATTTTTTTTTTCATTTAAACTTTATCAAATGGGGGGGGGGGGGTGAAAAATGAACTGCAACTCTTACAAATTATTAAACACTGGTAATACCTTTTATCGCGTGATTATGAATTTATCACTTTTATTTCTTGTTAACAATAGTTAAATAAGGCATAATACACAAAAAATGGGCCTGGCCCATAATAGCCCGTTTTATATTATATCCCGGCAAGTTTTTCGGGCGTCGTTCTAGGTCCCAACTTTTATCAATTAGCTCGTGTAATCTGGCAAAGCCAGAAAATGAATAAATTAGGGACAAAGTATTGCATGGCTGAGCCAAAATGACTTAAAACACAGGTCGACAAATATCATTATCAGAAAAATGAGGTTTAACAATAAAATGAAATGATCTCCAGGATGGCTTTATCTTATATACATATACTGTTTTACGAAGTTTCTTTGGCCTTCGTATGCCACCATATCAAAATGGCTATTTTTGACCAATTTAAAAAATTGACCTCGAAATTTTCCTAAAAAAAAATGGAAATTTATTTTTAATAAACAAATATTGTAATTGAAGCAATGAGAAATTACAATTTTAAATATATCATGTTGTTCCATCAACATATTTAATACAGATATTTGGCATACCTAAATGGAATACAATATATTATAAGTTTTTAATGAAAATGATATTTAAAGTTTGAATTTAATAGTTTAGCTTAGGTGTATTTAAATAAATTCAATTAATAATTTTTCAATGATCATAGCTGACTTACAAATTTTGTTTAGAAAAAAACGGTAAATTAAATTAAAAACCTTTAAGATAGCAGGTCTGGTCTCTGTAGTTAGCGTATAACTCTCAAAAATTTGTTGACCTGTGATATATGCGGTGCCAAAAAATAAGTATAATATATTTTATAAGATGTAACAATGTGATCCTTTTTTTTATAAAAGAATACCATTAAGATCAAAATAGAAAAAGTTTGGGGGGGGGGGCACGTTTTCCCCTCCCATTCCCTACTATTATCGATATTTACTTAGGATCATAAACAGATAATATAGCACCCTGTAATTACACAGGTTAACAAATATCAATGGCACAACCGTGAATTTTATGAAAACATAAAAGAATTTATTCCCATGATGGCCTCTCATATATAAATTTCGTTTTTCTTAGTTTATTCCGGCCTTGGCTCCTTACATCCGTCCATATCGAAAAAATGGCCTTTTTTGACCAAATTGACAGATCGAGAATACCCTAAAAAAAAATTTAAGAATCTTTTTTTCATATAAAAATCCTTTGTAACCTATATTTATCACATCAAATAATGAGAAATAAAATTTTTTAGTATTTCAAGCTCTTACATCAGCCTTCAGATAATATAAAATATTTCGCGTCCAAACTTAAATACGACACGATATATTATGATTTTGTTAATAAAAGTTATATTTGAAGTTTGAATTTAACAGTTTAGCTGTTGTATGCAAAAAAAAATTTCAATTTATTTTTGTTTTTGATTTTGTTATCAAACATGTATTTTGAAAAAAATCAAAATTTGCATAAACTATGGCGAAATACATATTAAGGCACTTTGAAACTTTATTTAAGCATATGGATCAATCAAGTAATAGTAAAATGTATCTTTGAGAAATTTATGATATATTGTCATGGCTTTATTATTATTATTATCAAATATTCTTAGTTTGCCACAGTGAGTCATTTAGTAATAAAGATTTTTATAAGCTCAACCTTACTACAGGGGCGGACTATTCAATTTTCCACTAATTAATTTATTTATAACCTATATAACCGACATTACACAGGTCAACAATTTTTGAGAGTTGTGAGTTAACTAGAGAGATTAAACCTGCCGTCTTAGAGAATTTTAAATCCGTTTACCGTATTTTCTAATCAAACTTAGTTAGTTATAAACATTGGAAATTTAAAAAAAAATGTCAATAAAAACAAAAAAGATTTCAAAAACAAAATAGAATTTTTGTTTTAGCAAATTCACAATTGTTAAACTGTTAAATTTAAACTTCATATAGTATTTTCATTTAAAACCGATAATATATCGTGTCGTATTTAAGTTTGGACGCGAAATATTTTGTATTATATAAATGCCGATGTAAGAGCTTGGTATATTAATAAAACTCATTTTTCATTATTTGTGATTATAAATATAAGTTACAAGGGATTTTTATATTCAAAAAAGATTTTTAAAATTTTCTTATTAGGGTATATTTAAATCTGTCAATTTGGAAAAAGGCTATTTTTCGTTATAGACGGATCTAAGGAGCCAAAAACGGAAGAAACTAAGAAAAACAAAAAATATATATGAGATTAGGCCATCTTGGGGATGCATTCTTTTATGTTTTTATTAAATTCAGCTTCTGACATTGATAGTGTTATATATTGTTATATACCAATCAAATAGGTGCTTAATCAACACCCCAGAACTTCGTGCATTTACAGCTTAGAACGGATCCCGTTCAAAACCTACATAGATTATAGTAAATCTGATTTACCTGCGGCCTACGTGCTCAAACTTTTAATTTTGTGGGCCAGTGTGCAAGGTTTCACCCTGGAGACAAAAAAAATATTGGGGGCCTTAAAAGATTTCGAACCGATTTCATACATCTGTCAACTCAATTCAGTTGACATGGAAGAAATTGTGATCAAACCCAAGTTACTCGAGGGTGACGAACTGATTCAAGCTATGGTCGATGCCGGCTCAGTCCATAACTTCCCAATATCTAAATACAAATTTTGCCTTGAGTGCAATTTGGGTGAGCCTTCAGTGGAGATAGAATACCAATTTATTCAGTTATATTTGACCGGACTTGATTTTGCAACGGCCCAGCACAGATCTGTCGTGATTCAATTGCGCGTTGAAGACAAACTTAAATTAGAATATGGTTATTGTTCGTACGCGACCAATAAAATTCACGTGCCTGACGTTCCCTTGTACAGCAACCATACATGTAAGATTTCTGTTGACGATATACCTCAACTAAATATCGCATCGAGCCAAGGAACCGTTAAAGTTACAAAACTGGATGATTGCAAAGTCATAAGGATTTTCTATAAATAATATTCTTACCAATTTACATTGTGCAACAAAAAGACCCTTTTTTCCATTGCAGAAATAAAAAATATATTGAATGCCATTTTCAGATATGGATTCCCTTATCTTTCTTCTCGTTTTAATTTAAAAAAAGATGACTTGGGATTTTTTTTTTGAGACATTCTAACTAGGCACGGCAGATGATCTTGAGCGCATGAAGAGTTGGTTGTGTCTCTACAAAGTTAAGCAACGTTGAGCTTGGTTAGTGGTTGGATCGTTGACCGCCAATGAAATACGTAGCCATATTTTTGAGAGCCTAGGCCTATATAAATCTTTTCAATGTGGGGCTTGCTATCGAGTTTAGGCAAAGCACTGACGGGTAAACCGTTCATGATAGGAAAAAAGGTCTGGAGGAATTATTTTTACCACAGGTAATCTAACTGGACCTAGCTCTAATATAACATAGGTCAACAAATATCAATGGCACAACCGTGAATTTTATAAAAACATAGAATTTATCCCCATGATGGCTTTTCTACAAAGGGCATAAATAGGTCCCAAAATTAAGGCAAAAAATTAATTTTTTTAAATTATTTAAAAAGTCATGCCGGTTCCAAACTTTTGAAATCATACATTTATTAATATTATTAAGGGCCATATTTTATAAATTTTTCAGAAAATTTATAGATATGTTTTTTTAGCTATTTGTGTCTAAACTTGAGTTTAATTTTTTGGTAAATTAAAAAAAATGTATTTTAATATTTTTTGCGTCTAAGGTAGCCCTTATTACGATCTTCAAAATAAAAAAAATATGATTTTAGCTACAATACATTTGATGATACATGCGCGCAAAGTTGCCTCATTTTTTTTGCAAAAAAATGAAAAATATTTTTGTTCATATTTCGGTCAAAAATCACTTCCGGTCAAAAAAATTTAGGTTTTTATCAGCACCCAAGGACCCTACCAGTGTACCAATGTTCAGCCAAAACTGAGACTTGAAGGGAAAAAGTTTGTCGATTTGAGGTGGAATTGACCAATATACATCGTTTTTCTTAGTTTCTTCCGACTTCGGTTCCTTACATCCGTCCATACCAAAAAAAGGCCTTTTTTGACCAAATTGACATATCGAGAATACCCTAAAAAGAAAAAATTTTAAAATTTTTTTTCATATAAAAATCCATCGTAAATTAAATTTATCATCACAAATAATGATAAATAAAAAATTTTAGTATATCAAGCTCTTACATCAGCACTTAGATAATATGAAATATTTCGCGTCCAAACTTAAATACCACACAATAAATTATCGGATTTTAATAAAAGTTTTATTTGAAGTTTGAATTTATCAGTTTAGCTATTGTAAATATGCAAAAAAAAAATTTAATATATATTTGGTTATGAATCTTTTTTGTTTTTTTGGCATTTTTTTAAAAATTTCTAATGTTTATAGCTGACTAACTAAGTTTGATTAAAAAAAACGGTAAAAGAATTTAAAAATCCCTAAAATAGCCCTATTTAATAGTTACTCTTACGCTCAAAAGAAAATTATAAACACACTTTAACTTGTTGCTTACCGGCTAAGTAATATTTAAGTAAACTCACCCATGCCCTTAGGAATTTTAAATATAAATTAATCTACCTATCAATATCAAGTGTCTTATCACGCTATTAAAGTTGACCTTATTTTATTTGTCTTTAACTAGGTAAATACGGGCATTTAAAAAAAGTAGAATTTTTGAAAAAAAGCATAAAAAATCTTTTTATCATATAAATATACAATATAAAATTTTTAATACTCTTTACAAATTCTAACCTAGGGCTTCAGGTGATTGAACTTCGTATTACACATCTATAAGGTCTACTTATCAATACTTTTTTTGTTTTATGCCTCAACATAATTTTTTCCCTGTAAACAACAATATTTTTCACAAAAATATTAAAAACGACACTTTTAAAACTTCGAGACACAAGTTATTAAAGTATTAATTAATATAACAAGTTGATCAATTTTAAATCTATAATTTGAAATTTAATATTTTTAATTTTTATATTAGATTGGCAAAAAGAGCAATTTATTTTATAGGCGGCAGGCAGCCTTTAAAATTAAACTAATTAATTTTGTTATCAATTTAACTAATATGGGTTAAACTTTTTTATGTCCAAGAGTTTTTTAAATCTGTTAATTTGTCCAAAAATTTTTCAAATATATTTTTTCGTTTTAAAGTCTCGGGGTCAAAAGTTAAGACACTTTTCCTTATTTTTGCATATTAAATTTAAATTACTAGAATATTTTTATTTCAATTTAAAGCCAATTAGGTGAAATTTTTTTTTGCAAATATTTTAAGATTAAATTAATTTAATGGTCTTAATTTAAAACTTAAAGCTTCAGAATTTTTATAAAAAAAACATTCTTTTGATATAGTAGCAAGAAACAACACTATCATTTATAGGTGTTCTTAAAGTGGGCGCGTTCCTTTATTCAAATTATAAAAAAAAATTTCTTGGTCCAATGTTGATAATTTTTTTAAGGTTTAGAATTTAGGAGTTTTGTTGAAATTATTTACAGCAATGTTTATATAGATTTATTAACATTCTTAAAGCAACTGATCTGATTGTTAGGAAATATAAATCATAATAGAAATAAATAAACGAATGAAGAAGCCTGAACGCGCCTTATTAAAAGAGTTTTTAAATCTTTAGGTCAACATTTTTACATTTTAAGTGCGTAAGAAAATTGTTTGTTTAAAATATAGAAGTCTCTAGGGTAGAGAAAAATTGATAAGAGGGCGCGTTTAAAGTATATTTTTATGAAGTTCAAATTTATATAAAAAAATTATCTTAATTAAAAGCATTCTTAAAAAGTTTTTAATAGCAAAGATGCTTTTTCTAAAATATATTTATTTTGAAAAAAATTGGATCAATTTTAAATGCGCCATTGAAAACAAAAAATTAAATTTGCCAACTTGATTTTTAGAACAGTGAACCCTTCTCTTTTTCTAAATGTTTGAAAGTATAAAACAAATACTTAAGGCCGAGTATATTTGTTTTTTAATTGTTATAAGAATTTGATATAAATAATGAACGCCTCTAGCGAAGGCTTTAGCCGTTTAAATTTTTTCTATAAAAATTTAAACAATATGAAGTACAGTGCGTTCAGAGTCAAAAAAAAAAGTCCGAAATTTTTTTAACTTTACAGTTTTTATATAAAATGATAATCAGTTTTAAGGCTTTATATATCAATTTAAAAATATTTCTAAATAACATAAGAGCAACTGCTTCAAAGTTTGATCAATGAAACAGTAAACAGATGTAAAACCTCAAAAATTGGTCGAGCTAAATTTTATTGAACTCTTATATCTCAAAAAGTTGTCGAGCTAAATTATATTAAAATGGTCGAGTTTGTTCAATATGATTTAGATCAACCAATTTTTGAGATATAAGAGCTAATTTTAAAGACCTGCCATCTAAGATATTTTACACCCGTTTTTACTGTTTTCATCAAACTTTGCAAGCAGCTATAAACATTGAAAAATGTTAGTACATAAATTTAAGTCCGGAATAAGAATATTTATTTAAAAATGGTATTTTCCGGTAATAAACATAAAAAAATGATATATTAAAATTAAATATAATCAAATTTTAGAAAATATAAATCTCTTTTTTATGGAAAGAAAACAAAAATTAGAATGTTATGGTGTGTTTCAAGTGTAAATTTTATTATTTGATATGGTCAAAATGTTTAATAAGATGGTGGTATTAGTAATGTGACACAATAAAAAAAACACATAGATACCGTATTTATTACCGAAATAATGAACTAAATTTTAAACGCGTACAAATTTGTTTTTAATTAAATTAAGCTTAACTCTTGAAGTTATAGAGGTTTAAAATTGGAGTCCGTATGGACCCCACCATAGCATTCGCGTTACAAATTTTTCTTCGCGGGTTAATGTAAAACTATTTAAAAAATTAACTATAAAATAAGGTTGCAATTTTCAATTTACATTGAGGCAATATCATGGTTTTCAACATTGAAATATTTCATGTGAAATCCATACAGACCTCAATTGAATTTCTAATTTCTAAACAAATTTTGTTATTAGACTTAGACCAAATTTTAATAAATTGTTTATTAAATATTTAAGAAAGGTCAAAAAATTTTGGCCAATAATATATAATATTTTTGAAAATATTTAAAATATAAAAAGTGGTGGGGTCTATATGGACCCCGAAATTCTAATCGCGGGTTAAAAAAAATTAACAATATACATTTATATTAACTTATATTAGTTTATAATTAAAGAAGATGTATTTTTCTTTAAGATTACAAAAAAATAAAGTTCATAGCTGAAAAACTCTTGAAGTTATAGAGGTTTAAAATTGGGATCCGCATGGACCCCACCGTAGCATTCGCGTTACAATTTTCTTACCCTGCCATTCGTGGGTTAATGGTTTTTGGTCGTTTAATGATATGCCAAACATTCAAAAAAAAATTTACACTAGCCACCTTAACCCACGAATGGTAGAGTGAGAAATTTGTAACGCGAATGCTACAGTGGGATACACACGGACCCTATAAAAACTCTATAACTTTACGAGTTTTGCTATAAACTTTGTTTTTTTATTATTTTGAAGAGAAATACGTGTTTAATTACAAACTAATTTAAGTTATTATTAATATTGCAAATTTTATTTGACACAAAGTAGGAAAAAATTTAAAAAATTGAAATTTTTTATTTTTACATTAAATAAATCATGTCAATAAATTAATTGTATCAATATTATTGATTAAATCGTGTTTTTAGGTCGGGTAAAACATTTTATAAAATATTCATGAAAAAAAAATATTTTGGGCTATTTTTCACTTAAAAACTAAATATTTTATAAAAAAAATAATTCCTGTCATTATTATACAATACAAACATTTTATATACTTATTATTTAAAATTATGAAGAACCTAAAAAATAAATTACAATTTTTTAGTTTAAATTTACATTCAGGCAATATCATGGTTTTTAACATTGAAATTAAGAATGGGGAGTTTATACCCCAATAGAATTTTTAATTTCTAAACGAATTTTTTATTAGACTAAAACTATTTATTACTAATATTGTTTATTATATATTTAATAAAAAGTCAAAAAAATTGGCCCATAATATATAATATTTTTGAAGTTATTCGAAATTCAAGATGTGCTGGAGTATGAACCCCACAGTGGTATTCGGGGGTTAATGTTAATCAAATACGCTCTTTTTATTTTTCAAAACTTTTTCACTACCCGTAGCTAATTATACAGATTAAATTTTTAGGATGAGCACGGACCCTACAGTAGCATTTGTGTTACGAGTTAAAATTTTCTATTTGACCAAGACAAAACAATTTATTTAAATTCAAATACAATTTGTTTATTAACCTGCGAATGGTAGGGTGAGAACGAATGGTATAGTGGGGTCAATACGGACCCCAATTTTAAACCTCTCTAACTTTAAGAATTGTTTCAAGCTATGATCTTTATTTTTTTTTATAATTTAAAAGAAAAAAACGTGCTTTTTAATTTAAGACTAATATAAGTTATCATTAATGAATAGTACAATATTTTGACAGAGTAGAAAAATCTGAAAAATTGAAATTTTTCATTTTTTTATATTACATTGTATAAAATATATCAAAAAATTAAATATATCAATATTATTGATTAAATTGTGTTTTTAGGCCGGGTAGAACATTTTATAAAAAATTCAAAAATATTATGTAATATAAAATTATATTTGGCTATTATTCACTTCAAAAACTAGAAATTTTACAAAGAAAAAATAATAATTTCTATCAATATTAAACAATACAAATATTTTATAAACTTAATATGAAAAAATAATTAAAAAAAATTATTAAAAAATAAGGTTGTAAATATTTAAGTTTGAAATACATTGAGGCAATATAATGGTTTTCAACATTGATACCATGTAGTGGCCATATGGACTCTAATTCGGTGACACCAAACATGTACGAAAATAATTTGATTAGTCAACCAATCAAAAATTAGCTAAGATTAATCATAAAACTAACCTTAAATTAGTCCAACGTAACCGTTATGCTAATTTCACTCTAACCTTAAGCTAACTACATTGTTATACTAATCTATCCCTACCCTAACACTAAGCTAACCTCACCCTAACCATAATTTACCCTAACCCTAACTAAACCTCACCAAAATCTTAAGCAAACTTCATACTAAGCTTCTAATCAAAATTTTACCTCAACCAAATGTTAAACTAACCCTAATCCAACTTTGCCATAACCTAACCCTAAACTATGTCACAATGTTAGCATATTTTATGGATTTTCGTTATTTTATAAATTTTCGTTTCGTGCAACTTTGGGTCCACCTCCAATTCAATTTCTAAGATCTAAACAAATTTTGTTATTAGCTTTAGACCAAATTTTAATTACTAGTTTTGTTAATTATATATTTAAGGAAAAAGTCACAAAATTTTGGCCAATGATATATATTATATTTAAAATAAAGATATTCAAAATATAAATGGGGTCCGTATGGACCCCACAGTGCTAATCGCGGGAAAAGGTTTATTTTATGTAGCAAATAAAAACTCCTATAATACAGATTTGTTCATTTAAAACAATCAAATTTAAAAAATTTATAAAATTTTTAAAAGGTTTAAAAAAATTTAAAAATATTTTGGTTTGGGCGCGTTCAGACTCATTTCATTTTTTTAAAAAATTTTAAAAATTTTAAAAATTCCAAATTTTTTGAATTTTTTTTATTTTTTTCAAAATTTTTTTAAAACTTTTTTTTCAGAAAAACTATTTAAATGCTAATTACAAAAATTGGCGACTTTTTGTAAAAAAGCGTTTAATGTCAAAAGAGAAAAATCTTAAACTTTTTAGAAATTTTAATTTTTCAAAAAAACGAACAGAGTCTGAACGCGCCCTTTAAAATAAAAAAATTGAAGGTTGAATTTCTAAGAGTCTTGTCAAAATAAAAACAAGCTATGTTTATATAGATTTAATTATTAATTTACCAAGTTTAACAAATATAGTTAGAGCAGATTCGAGTGTTAGAAAATATTTTAAATGGTAAAAAATTTTTGATAAAAATTTTTTTTTAATGAAATTTTATATTTGCAAAATAAGTTCTTTTGCCATATTCTTTTGATATAAATATTAATAACTTTTATAGAAATGAAGGCGCATTTATTATATTTATAAATTTAATATTTGGCTTTTAACTTAAGAATATTGGAATTTTCACACAAAACCTGCTATTGGTGCTATAAATTCTAGAACTCGCAATTAAAACATATAAAAATTTTTGTTTAATTTTTATATTAAATTTTATGACCTTATTTAACTGTTATTTTTTTTGTGCAATTTTGTTTTTGTTTTGGTTTTTCCTGTCTAAATCAGGTAAAATTAAAACAAAACAGATAATAGTTGTTGAAATGCATTTTTTATAAAAATTAAACAAACGTAAAGTATCTAAATGTTGTGCCAAATAGTTTTGCTAAGGGCTGAATTAAATAGGACAATAAGGGTTACCACCACCTTGCATTCATCAAACCATATTTAAAAAAATCTAACATAATCTGTTACTTGCGGCAAAATACGCGAAATGTAAAAAGCTGGTAAAATGTCAAAAAGCCGGTAAAAATTTTTTCTCGCTTCAAAAATATTATCAACTTACCTAGCCATTAGCCTTCCATAGTTGATTAATAATGCCCTATATAATTAAATTTCTATATAATTTCTACTAGGGTTGATTAATAATGTGTGTTATATTATTTTTATATTCTAGCTTATAAATATATGAATGATTAAATTTATATATTATAGTTTAAATATAATTCGCTTCAAAAATATTATCAACTTAGCCATTAGCCTTCCATAGTTGATTAATAATGCCAGATATGATTAAATTTCTATATAATTTCTACCAGAAAGGTTGATTAATAATGTGTGTTATATTTAATGTTATAGCTTTTCCTACCAGTATTGATTAATAATGTGTTTTATATTATAACTTTTCCTACCAGGTTGATTAATAATGTTATAAGTGATTAAATTAAAAATGCTTTTTACAGCAATATTTGTTAATTTTAGAATAAAGGTAACCCTCAAAATTTGGTTTTAAGCTAATAAAATTAAAAATGTCTTTTACAGCAATATTTGTTAACTTTAGTACAAAAATAACTTTCAAAATTTGGTCTTAAGCTAAAATTTATAATTAAAAATGTCTTTTATAGCAATATTTGTTAAATTTAAAATAAAGGTAACCCTCATTTGGTTTTAAGCTAAAATATAAAATTGAAAATGTCTTTTATAGCAAGCAATATATGTTAAATTAAGAATAGAGGTAATCCTCAAAATTTGGTCTTAAGCTAAAATATAAAATAAAAAATGTTTTTACAGCAATATTTGTTAAGTTTAGAATAAAGGTAACCCTCAAAATTTGGTCTTAAGCTATTTAAATATAAAATTAAAAATGTCTTTTACAGGAATATTTGTTAAGTTTAGAATAAAGGTAACCCTCAAAATCATTAATATACACAACCAAAGTACACTCACTTGATATTTACATTTTATACATAAGTTTAAAATGATTTAATGCTTAGGTTTTTAGCGTACTGTTGCATGAGGTTAAATTTCATTTATTAATTCAATAAAATAGCATGTAATTCATAAAATTAGTATTTGTACATGATTAAGGCTATATCCAACTTTAAGTTTTTTCAAATAGATGTTGAACAAAGAAAATGAAGGCTTAATCGCAATATCCGGCCACAGCTTGAATATACCTAATAGTAAATAGTTAAATTAATGTTAGGTTAGTATTAGGGTTAGGTTAGCCTTAGGGCGTGATGTTTAGGGTTAGGGTTAATTTAGGGTTGTGGTTAATGTTAGGTTTATCGAAACTTAAACCTAACATTAACCACAACCCTAATTTAACCCTAACACCAACCCTAGCCTAAACCTAATCAAAACTTAAACCTAACATTAACCACAACCCTAATTTAACCCTAACACCAACCCTAAACCTAGACTGTGCCCACAGTAGCACCTGCCTTATTAGAACTATAAAAACACGTACTTGTAATTCGAATTTGATCCAAATGAATTTTTTTCACAATTCGTAAAATCTGTTTTTGAAGCGATAAACTGCGTTTCTAATCTGTTCATCACGTGACGTCAATTTAAACCAATCACCATCAACCAATAAAATTCATTTTTCTCTCCAAAATCCATCTCCGAAGAGCTAAGAGCTGAATAAATTTATTTTTAAATATTAGTGAGAGCTAACTATAGCTTAAATTTTGTTAGCCAACTTCAGCCTTTTAATAATATGCAAACATTTGAATTTGATTCCAGTAAAAAATTTTTTTTAGTTGCAAAAAGTCAAAGCTTGTTATTTAATTATTAAAAAATTTCTCCTCGCAAACACTTTTAAATGCTTATTTTAAAAATGTCACAGCAATATTTATCTTTTGCCATAACTATATTCAGCCAACTTCAGTCTTTTAATTATATCTCCTCTTAAGACTATTAAATGCTTAAAGTCTGTTTTTAGAAATGCAGCAATTATCTTTCTTTGGCCAGAAATATATTTAGCCCACTTCAGCCTTTTAATAATGAATATTTGATTTCATTCAAGCTTAAAATTATTTTTGTTGCAAAAAGGCTAAGCTTGCTTTTTAATTATAAAATAAATATTTATTAGTTTTGACAAATTAAACATTATTAATATTATTAACAAAATATTTGCTTATTTTAAAAATGTCACAGTAATTATCTTTCTTTTGCCATAAATATATTCAGCCAACTTCAGTCTTTTAATAATATCTCCTCTTAACACTATTGAATGCTTACAGTCTGTTTTTTGAAATGTTATAGCAACTTTCTTTTTTTTGCTATAAATAAATTTAGCCCACTTCAGCCTTTTAATAATGAATATTTGATTTCATTCAAGCTTAAAATTATTGTTGCAAAAGGCTAAGCTTGCTATTTAATTATAAAATAAATAATTATTTTTTGACTATTTCTTCATCATATATTTTGACTTACAAATATTAAATTGTAGGTTCAAAAACCTATGTAATAGATATAATCTGATTAATCATTTTTTTCACACTAAACATTTTTAATATTATTAACAATATTGTTAATTATTAAAATTTCTACGTAAAGTAAAAATGGTTGTGATTTATTTGATGACTAAGCTCTTAGTATTATGTTTAAATAATAAAAATTTAGAAGTTAAAAAGATATTAAGATAATATATCATAATTGTTTAGAATTTATTAATAATTCACTATCACAAAACAATAAGAATATTACAAAAGATTATATAAAATATTGCTGCAATTTATTAATAATGTGCTAGTTTAATTGTTTTACATATTTATCAAATAGTGAAATGTACAAGACTTGTAAATATTATCATAATTGTTGAGAATTTATTGAAATCCACTATCACAAAACAATAAAAATAATACAAAAGATCATATAAAATATTGCTGCTACTTAATTTACTAATTATGTGGTAATTTAATTGTTTTTTAAATATATAAAAAAGTTTACAAGACTTATAAATGCTTTAAATCATTATAATTTGAAAGATGATATTTAAGGGCAAACTTACAATTATTAATTATTAAAATTTAATCAAAATTTATTTAAAAATTCTTTAAACAATAAAAAAATGTCAATAAATTTATAATCATCGATAACATTGGTTGTATATTCATTTATAGCCTTTTTTATGTTTATCTCTTTTTGGATTTCTTTTATTTTGGGGTACCTTACACATTTGTTGTACAACAAGATCTTTATCATGTTCATATCTCAATTGAATTTTATACAAAAAAGGTTTTTAATAGACTTAAATGTGCCTTTCTAGTTAATTTGAGAAAAGTTGAGTGAAAACTCTCAACGTGATTATTTGTTCGCGGGCCATCAACCCCAAAACGGACCCACAAATCTCTCTTAAACCTCGCTAATGGGGACACCCAATGGTCATCTGATAAAACCAAAATTAAGAATCAGTTAAAAAACCGCATAATGACAGAAGTTTAGACGATTCAAAATCCATGAATCCGGACATCTAGGGGCAACACAGACCTGTTGTTGCTTTATCTCGTGCAGTTTATAATGTCGCTTGTCCATTTAAAAGGCCTCGCCGACGAAGTGAATTGTCGAAGTTCTAGCAAGTAAGTGTCTAGTAATTTATCAAAATTAACCAGACAAATTACTCTACCAACTAGGAGCGTCCATGCCTTAGCATTCCCTAAATCGAGAAAGAGGTAATAATTTGTCAATCTCTACAATGTCCTAGGCGGATAATTTTTTTTGAGTTGAATTAATGTGGGCTCCATTTGTAGTGCCCTTGCGTCAATGACTCCGCACTTGGGAATGCCACCGACCGTTAAATCCTCAAATGTTGTACCGACTATCTCCCAGAAGGTTACCTGTCGTTTATAAATAATAACAGCGGGGAGTTGCCGGTTGACATTGTTTATGGTCAGAAAAGTCATATCTGATGGTATAAATCTAACTTTGGTTCTTTTTTATTCTTTTTTAAAATAATTATTCGCAGCCTTTCTTACTGCGGGCCGAGAATTTAACCTCCGGCACCGCATTAATTTTCTTGTTGCATTCTCTAATTCATTACATCTAATTCCGAAAACCTAGTTAGGGTGAGGTAGCTAGTATAAAAGTGCATCTAACTTAGGGTTGGAAATACGTTAGACGAGTTTAGGGTTTAGTTGATGAACATAATTCCCAAGCTAAGATTGACTTAAACGTTCCGTTTTAATCTGGACATCAGGTTAAGCCAAGACGAATAATAGGTCAGACGAAAAATCGCGATTAAGCGGTCCCCTTCTTGTACCCAAGATCCAATTTTTAATCTTCAACAACTTTAACCCGCAAATGGTAGGATGAAATTTTTGTAGCGCGTATGGTTCAGTGGGGTCCATACGAACCCCAATATCTTCTATAACTTCAAGAGTCTAAATTATTTCAAAGAAAAAAACTTATTTATATACCCTTAAATAGATATTTTATGAAGAAAATAAAATAGTTCCTAGTATTTATATCACTATTATACATTACAAACAATTTATATACATAAGGGATGGGTTGCAATTTATTTTAAAATTTACATTTGAGAATAAATCATGGTTTTTAACATTAAGATTGAGAGTGTGGGATATATATACACCCCAATAGAATAACAATATTTGCTACGACTGCAAATCAGCATATGACGATATTCAACACTGGCTCATATGTCCTAACCGCGTGCCTCCTATCTCTCCTATATATCTTTGGATCAATCCATCCCCAGCTGCCCGCTCAATCCTACTACCAACTTCCAACGAATGGGGCAATAAACAACAACAACTAATTTCAAAATAAATTTTGTTATTAGATTTAGATCAAATTTAAATTACTAGTTTTTTTTATTTATTTTATTTAAGAATAAAGACACAAAATTTTGGCCAAAAATATATATTATATTTAAAGATATTCAAAATATAAAAAGTTCTGGGGTCCGGAAAGATCCCATAGTCCCAATTGCGGATTAATATAAGCTTTTGAAGCGAGAATTTTTATGGCTGCTGGCAACTTGACTTCCATTAGATCATCTTTAAAGGAATTTATTCCAATTAAAGGTCATGAGACCTACATTGCTATTAATCGTAACCTTCCCCTTGCCCGAAGTCTTGGATGTGGCCGTTTTAGGCTCCCTTTCCAGAAATTAATCAAAATTTATTGTTCCCAGTTACAAGCACGTAAGGCATGTATCCTACCATCAGTTGATAAGGCAGACACTAGAGATACGTCGTTGATACAAGACCGTATAGGCACAAAGTTTTCAAGTCAACAAAAAGTATAATAGCAGAACTAAATAGATATACTTTGGTCATTTTGACCAATAACCATCCCCCCCCCCTCGCCCCCTCTTTTTTCCCTATGTAACGTGGGAACGTAACGCACGGCCATATCTTGATTATGTCAAAACATGCATTACGTGCTTGGCAAGTGTCGTTTTGGTCACCAAAGTTTTTAACGTAACGTTTCACTCGAAAGGTATAATAAACTAATCGCCGTATACATTTGCTAATCAACCTTATCCAGATATATTAAAGCGACACAACATATATAACGAATATATAACAAGCAAAAATGTCTGTTGAACTTTTACGCCTCGTCTGACTGACACACTATTAACTTAAACGCACAAACATACACCTATATTTAATAATAACCAGGCCCGATTCTAGCTTTTCCATTTTAGGGGGCAAAAAAAACTCGTGGGCGGCAGAAAAAATTTTTGCCGCCTTCGGCGGCAAAATTGGCCGTGACCTTCGGTCACGGCAAAAAATATACATGTAAAACAATAGAATCCATGTTCAAAATTTTTTAACAAATTAATAGTAATTTATTATATTCTTAAATTAAAAAAATATAAGTTCATAAATGGAATATATAAATTAAAATTAATTGTTTTCACAAAAATCAAATGCTTAAAAAGATATGAGATTTTAATTGTAAGTATAATTTTATCATTTGGTATCATTGCGCATGAAAATTAAAAATATGATATATATGAATGATAAAAATGAATTATATAAAACTTTAGATTTTAAAAAATGAAAAGTGAAATAAGATTGATTATCATGAAAACAAAATGTATAAGTATGCTAATTTGGAAGAATATATATGAATAAACACTGGTTATATATAACTAGTTATTAAAATTAGAGTAAAAAATTAAATAAAACATGAACATAAACGTTAAATGCGCATAAAAAAATTTGCAGCCATGTCTTAAAATAGTAAGCAATAATTAGCTGATTATGAGCAGTGTATTGTATTGATCAAACTATTTTATCTTAGAGGATTTTAATTAAATTACAATATTCATCAAAATTCAACGCCCCTAGTTAATGATATTTCGTGTTCTAAAAGAACCAAATCACCTTTAAGCAGGTCACTAATTGTCAGCCGTTATCCTTCTTAAAGAAGAAAATGTGGTATCAAAATATAAATAAATCAATAATATTAAAATAAATACTTTTTTCATCATTAATATTTAAAATATTTTCAAACATATGAGTAGAAAATAAATAAAAATCAAAAAAAATTTTAGGTTTAGTTTTTCTTTTATCCATAGATAAATTATTGTCATTTAAAAAAATATTAATATCAAAACAATTTTTGAATAAATCTTCAAATGTATTTTATGGTATTCATAATAAGTACTATATTAATTATTACACTTTTCTTCTCCTACATGCGCATTAAAATCCCCTCCAATCATTGTCAGTTCCTCGTTTGGTATGTCCATCAGCGCTTCTAGTATTTCACGAAACCCTTCCTTTTCTTGGTTCGTAAGATTTGTTTGGGGTGCATACACCGAGATAACGTTGGTGACTTTGCCTTCAATAACCAGTTTGATTGCTATGATTCGCTCGGAAGCTCTGTTAACTTTAACGATTGTTGGAATTAGTTCTTGCGCTAGTATTATCCCAACTCCGTTGCGATGGTTTTCCTTTCCATTGTAGAACATCTTGTATCCTAAGCCCATCATCAACGCCTTTGAGCCTTTCATCTTGGTTTCTTGCACACACATCACATCAATCCGCCTTTTAGCTAGCATGTCCGCCACTTCTGCCATCTTTCCCTTCATCGTTCCCACGTTTAAACTTGCAAATCTAAGGGTTTTTTGCTTTGCTTGGACCCTAATGTTTCTTCTCACTTGATGCGGGCCAGATACACCAAGCGCGTCGCATACAGGGGACGCCTTAACGTTTGGTTTTTCATATTGTTTGGTTGTGTTCATTATGTTTTTGTCAGAGTTTTCGGGATTTTCACACCCGCCTTCTGAGGGCTGACGGTGACCCAGATTTGACTCTGGACTCCCTAGGCATCATCGTTTAGGGCCTTCTGCCTTGTAGGTCACCAGTAGTCATGTGGCTACTCTCTTGCTAAAACTTTTTCCTGAAAATAAAATTGCCTTTGCCGGGATTCGAACCCCGAACCTACTAGGCTTATTCAGGCTACAAGCAAGCGCTCTGCCACTACACTATAGGCCGATTACGTGTTATATTTATCCTAAATTTAAATTTTTAAGTTAAATGTCAACTACTTCTTCATCTTCAATTATATTAGAGCTTGTTTGATTGCTTTTAGACCTATTGGTAATCATTTTATATATATTTGAATATTTTACTGCACATGTATTATTCAGAGATCCGTTATATATATTTTACAAAATATATGAATTTTACACAAAAAATACTATACAATTAATGTTTTATTTTAATATAGGTAACCAATTCCCTTTGTGACTAATGAAATATAACCCACTGTATTCTATGATGAATTTATGTGCATATTCTTTATATATTCTTTAACAATAATGACTTATATTTGCCTATTTTATGTGTCATGAAATAATAAAAAAATCATACTTGCCATTATATTACATAAATATTAAAACATATATAAAAAATCTAGCCTGGTATTTATTTTAATATTCACCCCATTTTTGATTATATAATTCTTATAAGATAAATAAAGTTAGCACATATTGAGCCTATAAAAATACTGTAATCATTAATATAAAATACTTTTTAAATGTTAAACATAAATATAAAAACATATATGAATAATCTAGCCATTTTGATATTCACCCCATTTTTGGTTAGGGCACGTGCAAAGTGAGTTTTTATTTTCGTGAAATTTTCAAAATTTTGAAAAATTTTATTTTGTAATAAAACGCAAATTTTTAAAAAATTGTCAAATTTAATGAATGGAGTAACTCTGCTATAAAAAGCAAAATGGCGCATGAAATATATCTTCATAATACAGCAATTATATCCTTAATTAAATCAATTCATATACATATTTCATATATATGATGATGGTATATGATATTAAAATAATTTTAAAGGGTGATAGTTCTTGAACCAAGAAAAAGCACAGATATTGTACAAAATAACGTCATTTTTATAAGAGAGTTCCGAGTACCAATTTAATACACATAAAATAATTTTTCTGTAAAAAATTTTTGAAAAAAATTTGAAAAAAAATAAATTTTTAAAATTTTCAGAATTTTCAAAATTTTACAAAAATAAAAACTCACTTTGCACATGCCCTTATGTAAATCTTGATAGATTAATAAATAGTATACTTAGCCTATAACAATAGCTTAATCATTACTCTCTAAATGATTAATAAAATATATAAAAAATCTAGCCTGGTATATATTTTGATACTCACCCCAGTTTTGGTTATATAATTCTTATTAGATAATTAAATTTAGCATATTTAGCCTATAAAAATAGCTTAATCATTAGTTACTTTCTAAATGATAAACATAAAATAAATATATATAAAATATTTAGCCTTGTATTTATTTTAATATTCATCCCATTTTTGGTTATATAATTATTAATAGATAAATAATTTAAGCATATTTAGCCTAAAAAATAACTTAATCATTATAATAAATACTTTTAATACTTTCATCTTTAAACTTAATCTCCGTTCATTAGCTAAGTTAACCTAATACAATCAAAAATATATTCTTAATGGTATTTTACCATTTTATTACTTTTTAATTTTATGGCTTTTCGGGATTTTATGGCTTTTTGTTTCGTACAGGCTTGTGGCCACCCTAAAAATCTCATGATGGGTTTAAACAATTGGTTTTTACCAAATTTTTTAGCACCAAATTTTAATTTTTGCTGCAAAGCAGAAATTAATTTGTAAAAAATACCTGCAGCCAGCTGTAAAAGCTAAGGTTAAAGTTTTTGTCTTTATACTACTTATTTTAGCATTTTGTATTTTTCTAAATCTTAAAAGATTTATCAATTTTTTTAATATTTTATTTTTCAAGTTAACTTAAAGGACTGTGTTAGTTTGATTGGAATATACCAATGATTTGGTTTTTTTGGTGGTATGGGAAAGTTACACTTCGCCTTCTTTTCATACTGTGGTTTACAGATGACATTCAGAACAGAAAAAAGGTGGTACGGATACTTTCAAATAACTTGCCCTAACCTGATATTATGGTGGGAAGATTGGGTATAACCTAGTTAGCTATCTGAGATTTTTTTTTCAAATTTGGTACCAAATTCTCTCTTACAAATTCTCTTCTCTTACAAATTCTATTTTCTTACAAATTTTATTCTCTTACGTTTTTTTTTCTAAAAATTTTTTTGCAAATTTATTTTATTCATATATTTTAATTTATGCAACTTGTAAACACCGCGGCTTTAACTGTTATGCCCATATTTTTATTTGGAAGGAAAGGGGATTGGATAAAAGAGTGAGATAATAGTTAGGGTTTGACATTAGGTAAGACACATAAGTCCTAGGGTTTGAGGCTATTTAAGTCAAATAGGTCCAACGTCATTATGACCATTTAAATTAATCTATTTACTAAGGCTGTGCATTTGCTTAATGCGGCCAGTGGCAATAAATATTGTTTTTTGTTTTCAAAGGCTCTTTAATTGATTTGCAGGAAAAGAGAGATTTTGTTAAGGCCGATAGTGTCAAAATAAGACATGATTAGAAGAAGATGATATTGTATTCAGCTGTTCCTTTGTTGTTGTGATTATAACTTCAATAAATAGTTGACCATGTTATTAATAACTCTAATGTTATGCGTTGTCTAACCCTAGCCAACCTAATAAGACTCAACCATACATTATATGACATAGCCCAGGAATACAAACTTGACAGGTACATAAACTTTCATTGAATTAAGATAATAAATTGTATGTTTATTATCTAAATCTGGCTACAATTTATGTAATGCAAAGTCATCATTAAAATGCTAAAATCTACATATAATTTTATTACATAATAAATTAATTCTAACTATAATTTTTATCACTCCATTAACAAATTAAATATAAAAAAACTATGACTCCGCCATATTGGATCAATTAATTATAGGCTACGACAACTATAATAACTATAGAGTTTATAAAAATTTAACTATATAGCTTAGTTAACTAATTTAAAGTTTTAACTGCTGCAGCTAATACTAATTTCAAAATTGAAATATAACGGCGTTTATCAAAAAATGAGATTTGATGTTTTTTGGTTGTTTTAGGATATACCTAAGGCTGCGGCTAGTAAATAAGTTTTGAGAAATGAGCGCATTTGATTATTAGGGGACTAGCGTAAAATTAAAAAAAAAATTTTTGAAGCAAAAAATTGAACGCATTTGATTAACATTATGGTTGGCTAGTGTATAAAAAAATTAAAATGTTTTAAAAATTTTTTTATAATATTTTGTTAAGCATATCTTAATGATTGGAGTGTCTCTGCTCTAAAAAGCAAAACGGCGCATGAAATAAAGCTTTATATTACAGCAATTATATCTTTAACCAAATCAATTAGTTTACATATTTTATATATGTGATGATGGTATATGACTATAAAATAATTTTAAAGGGTGATAGTTATTAAACCAAGAAAAAGCACAGCTATTGTACAGCACAGATATTATACAAAATGACGTCATTTTTATAAGAGAGTTTCGAGTACCTATCTTAATACAACCAAAAATTTATTTTTTAATATTAGCCGTTAAAAATTTTTAAAAAAAAAATAAATATTTTTAACAATTTTAAAATTTGTATTAGCCGCGCCAATTTAAAATTAATTAGCTTTTTTATAAATTTTACACTAGCCACCTTAATATTAATCAAATAAGCTTTGTTTTTCCTTCAAAATCTTTTTTTTACCAGCTGCAAACCATGGCTGCGGCTAATACATCTTTCATAATTGTAAAAAAAATTATTTCTAAAATAAAAAAAAAATTTAAGCGGCTAATATTAAAAAATGAGAATTTAGGTTTTTTGGTCGTTTTAGGAGCTGACTAATAAAATATTTAATGCGTTTTATTTTTTTCTTTAAAATCTTTTTTTTCACTAGCTGCAACCATATGACCTATTCCTAATTTACGAATGCATGAATTTTTTATTTATTTTAAAGTTTTTTTTAATTTTATGAGGATATGTTATAATGACTTTTCTTTCCCAAAATGTAATCCCATCAATCTTTCGGCTGATTAAAGGGCGAGGAAGTATATCTGTTGCGGAATACATGAAATATTTTCTAACTAATCCAATTGATGGCTATTATTCAAAAAACCTTAGATCTAATATTGGCATAAAAAAAGATTTCATCACCTCACCTGAAATAAGTCAGATATTTGGTGAGGTATTTGTCATTACTGTATTTTTTTGTTTTCTATTTAATAATTTTTTTAAATAGATTTTGGGGGTGTGGATTATAAATGATTGGCTAACAAATTTTAACTCTAGAAGGTTTGAATTTGTGGAATTTGGACCAGGAGATGAAAGCCGTACTTAGATTTGCAAAGAGTATAGTCTTATTTTAATTGCTTTTAGGGTTTTTCTAAATTTTCTGAAATTGAAAATATATATACTTACAAAATGATTGAATTAAGTCCTATACTTCAAGTTTTACAGCAAAAAAATTTGAGTCAGTTTTCTAATGTTCAATGGTATTACAGCCTCGTAGTTGCCAATGAATTCTAATATATTTTGTTTTATTGTAAATGAATTTTTTGATGCTCTACCTATAACCAAGTTAAAGGTTTTATTGATTAGGTTACCTTAATCTAGAGGATTGATGGTAAATGGTATGAAATTCTTATTTGCCTTAACAAAAATGGCACAAAATTATCTTATACATTGTGCCCAACTCCTACAAATATACCAGAGTTTTTCTTCCAAGTAATATTTTGATATTGCCATTTGATATGTAACATGGATAATGTTATAACAATAAATTAGGAAAAACTATATAAAGAAGAAATAGAATTGAACATTGAAGCAGCTCATATAATTAACATCATTTGTCAAAAACTAATCACAAATGGGGGACTTGCAATTATTTGTGATTATGGTCACTTGGGTGAAAAAGAAGATACTTTAAGAGTATTTATTTGTGTATTTTGCTATATTAAAATATCTTTTTTTTTTTATTTTAAACATTGTGGTTTAGATTGTATTATTAAATAGTTTTATTATCAGGCTTTTAAAGATCATAAATTGGTAGATCCTTTAGCATTTCCATGTTTGAGTGACCTGACTGCTGATGTTGATTTCATCTCACATCAATCATAAATTCCTCTAATACCAAGTTACTATCCACAAACAAGGGTATTAAAATTATTAAAGTATTTTTTGTCTTTAAAAGTTTGTTTTCACAATATATAAGGATATAATACCAAATATTTTTTTTTCTAGGCAAACTTTGTAAGCAAGCTGTAAGAAATTTTTGAAAAAATGTAACAAATAGGGCTTATAGACAAAAAAAATGAAAATCATACTCTATATATATTAATGCTGAAATAATGTCGGCCAAAGCAAAAAAAAAGTTTTTTTTTCTGGGGCCAAAAAAGGGGGAAAAGGCTTATGGTAATTTTAAAGTTTTACACAAAGCCTCCCAAAAAAAGGGGGAAAAAGTTTTTTCCAAAGCCTTGTAGTTTTTTCTTCCTAACTCTGAATTAATGGGATTTTACAATTATTAATAGTACAAAAAACCCTTTAGATAAAAATTTCCTTATTAGGATGCATTCTGACTCATTTAATTTTTTTTAAATAATTTTAAAATTTTTACCTTTTGACATTGAACACATTGTAGAAAAAGTTGTCAATCTTTGTAGCATTTAAATAGTTTTTCTGTAAAAAATGTTTAAAAAAATTTGAAAAAAAATATATAAAATCCAATTTAAAAAAAAATATGAAATGAGTCTGAACGTGCCCTAACTAAAAAAATGGGCCTCTTAATAAGGTCCTATTTATGAAGTTTTTAGACAAGCCATTAAAAAATCACCTTTAAGAGCTGGCTCTTTTTTATTTCCCACACATTAATGTTTCAGATTAAAATATTATCTTTGACACTGTAAAATATTGTATCATTTAGAACTTAGTGTGTAAAATTTTTTTTTTTTTTTTAAATATTTTTTTTTTTTTAAAAAATTATATATTTTTTTTTATATTATAAATATTTTTTTATTTTTTTTTAAAAAAATTAATAATTATTTTTTTTTTTTTTTATTAAAAAAAGACGTCTATTCAATAATAAAAAAAATTATTTTTTGTTGTATATATATATTTTTTTTAATTTTTTTAATATAATCAATAATTAGTTAATAAAAAGTGCACCTTTTTTTTAAAAAATATTATAATAATATTTTTTATCTTTTTTTAAAGATTTTTTTAAAAGGTTTTTTTTCTATAAAAAAAAGTTTTAAAATATATTGAATAAAATGTTTTTGATTTGTTTATGATTAATAGATTTTATAAAATAAAAAAATTTTTTAAGTAAAATTTTAAAAAATTTCCCCCAGACGAAAAAAAAAAACCCAAATCCCCATCCCCAATTTTAATAAAAAATGGTGGCAAAATTAAGGTATGCATTGTCTTTTATCTCTGGCCAACATTATTTATCTTATTATAGATTTTAAATATATGTTGTTATCATTTTTTGATTTTTTTGAAACATTTTTTAAATTATTTGAAATTTTACTCTTATTTTTAAATTGTTTATCTTAGTATTACACAGGTCAACAAATATATATGTCAGAAACGTGAATTTTATGAAAACATAAAAGAATGCATCCCCATAATAGCCTAATCTCAGATGTATTTTTTGTTTATCTCTGTCTTTGGCTCCTTAGATCCGTCTATAACAAAAATTGACCTTTTTTGATTAAATTGACAGATCTAATCATACCCTAAAAAAATTCAAAATCTTTTTTGCATATTAAAATTCCTTGTAACTTATATTTTTAATCACAAATAATGGAAATTTTATTTACTAATATATCAAGCTCTTACTTCGACATTTAGATTATACAAAATATTTTGCGTCCAAACCTAAATACGACTAGATATATTATCGGTTTTTAATAAAAATATTATTTGAAGTTTGAATTTAACAGTTTAAATTTTGTAAATATGCAAAAATAAATTTTCATTTTATTTTTGTTTTTAATTTTTTTTTGGTTTTTTGATCTTTTTTTCTAAAATTTTCAATGTTTATAACTGACTAACTAAGTTTGATTATGTTAAACGGTAAACGGATTTGATATTCCCTAAGATGTGGTTTGATCTCTGTAGTTTACTCATAACTCTCAAAAAATTGTTGACCTGTGTTATAAAACTTTTATATATACTTTTATTAATTAATATTATTCTTTTGATGTAAAATAATTAACCATTTTTATAATTATCTTTTATTATTATTATTATATTTGTACTAAATATCAGATTGGAAATGTTATTGCAAAATTGTCGAGATGCCAAACTGAGTGCCGAGCTCATTAAGAATTTTCAAGTCTTGATTGACCCTAAAGAAATGGGTGAACGTTTTAAATTTCTCATCCTCAAATGTGTTTTGTAAACTACGTTTTGATAGGATATTCATTGCATTTTTAATTGTATAATAAACTTATGAATATTAAAATGTGTTAGCTTTTTTTGGACGCATAGCAATATCATTATCTCCGAGTGCATCTATTTACCTCAAATTTCGTTCTATATCCCAAAACAACAATTTGTACGATTCATAACACCTTAATTCTCCGCATTTTTTTGTGAGGAGCATTGAAATTTTAAAATAACATTTATATAGCACCCTCCGACTATTGTGTCCTATGTTTGCTAATTGTGGGTACAATCAATTGTCTAAATTTCCCTTTTTTCTTATAACTTAGTTTATTCTAAAAATGATGAACTGATAATTATATAATTAAAATTTATTTGTATACAAGTGACATACGCATGTTAATAAATTTGCATATATAAATATAAAAATTGATAGCTTATTAATATATATTGTGGATTTTAGCATTGTATTAATTACTAAAATATAAAATTAAAAAAGGGCAAAAAAATGTTCACCTTCCTTCTCACATGCCATCAGAATATAGTTGTATATTTATTAATAATATCAACTATAATTTATATTAAAATAAAGTCATTTTCTTGATAAGAGGTGTTTGATTATGTATTTCTTTAATTAATTCGAAATTTCCTTTAAAATGCTGTTATGCAGTTTGTTAGGCCTAATCCTAAATACTTATAAATTTTTTTATTAAAGATACTTTAAGAAAGCACTGCGAGTTGTAATGGCAATTATTTTAACGAAATCTAGATGTATTTGGTATTTACGGGCAATAAAGTTCCATTTTTTAATAGGCCTTTTAATATGTATCGCGTTCAAGTTGACATAAATTCTGCAATAAATTAAAAATATACTCGATTAAAAAAATTTACTTATTATTTTGGGTTTGGGATTTTCCCTATATCTTTGATAAGCTACCACCAGCTAAAACTAGTATTAACTCTATTAAGGTAACCCATATGGTTAAATATTAATATTATTTCGAACGGAATGACCTATTCATCCTAGTAACGTCGTTATTAGTGTTTTAACGCCATGTCCAAGTAAAACCATTCAGGTATTTTGAAGCGAGTACACATGTGTGCATTTTATTTTCCTTAAAAAAAGCGACCTTCTGCATGGAAGGCTGTAGTCTTAGATTGCCTATTACCGCAATATTTAATAACACAAGATTGAGGCAAAAACGATTAATCAATGGAAAGTTTTTTTATATTTGATTTTATTTTTATTTAAAATTAACCTACAATTCATATAATAAGTCAGTAATTTTTTGAATTTTGCAATTAAAATTAGCGCTAAATATTAGTTTAACATTTTTTATTTTAATTTGCGTTCTTCTACCACCCAAATTTGTTCAAGTTATTTTATTTAGACTAAAAATGCATATACCTAGCACATGATTTTTTTCATCATGCAATCATCAAAATTTATTATATATGATGCTAATAACTATCTATGTTTTTCAAAACCTTGGCTGTAGTGTTGATCACTAAGCAACTTAGTTGACTAAATTTTTCCTAATTATGTCTAAACATTTTTTTACCGAATGTTTTGCACATATATTATCTTTAACTTTGCAAAGAATTTATAAAAGTAGCGATGATAACATTAAATGCCGCAAGAAATATGTTTTTTTTGCTAAATAGCCCATTCATACTTGAGTTATTTTTTTTTTTATTTTGATTAATAATTTTTTTTATCTTCTAGATTCAAAACACATTAATTTATTTTTCTTTGAGATATTTTACCTCAAGTTTGAATGCAGCCAAAAAATATGAATATCAAGTAGGTTATTATGGCTTAGGCTGTCGTATGAACCCATTGAACATGGAACTCTCTCCTATCTTGTTGCCTTTGAACGCCCGGAATCGAATCGGCTTTGTCTATTTCGTAGTTGATGTCGTTATGGTTGCCGAAATGATGTATTTCAGTGTCGGGGATGAGCTCACAATGTACGGCTTGCTTCACTAAATCCATAATAACGAGTTTAGCTGGGATGGTCGAAGTGGTTATCGTGTAACCTGATCGAACATTGACGGTTCTAGCCTGACTCGATAGGGCTAAGTAATCACCAAAGGGTCCACTCGGCGTCAAAGTCACGTCAGTAATCGGCCGCGAATGGGATTTGACTCCGTGAGGGTTGTAGGTGTTGTACCTTAGGGCATACGAAGTTAAAGTTTAAATTTAAAATAGTAATTTTATTGCAATTTTTATAATTATCTATTTTGCCAAGAAAAATGTAATATTTTGCATCTATAGATATAAACAAATAAAACATTTAAATTTCGTTCTACACCCATTTCGTAAAACACTTTTAAAATATAAAACAACTTTGAACATTTTGTTCTCTTTATTTGAATAATAACTTAGGCAAACAAAATTTCAATATTTTGCAAAAAGCAAGAAAGTTTCATTTTGAACGTGTCCTTGGTCAGGATATATATAAACCTTTTTATTTTAATAAATTGTTTTATTTTTCAAAGAGTGAGACGCCTTAGTTCGTCGTGCGAAAAATGAAAGAACCTAATGAGTGGTGCAGAAATATTTAAATAATTTTGACCTGACAAAATTAGTCAAATAATAATTTATTTTCTTCTTCGATTCAAATTTTTTATTTGCTTCGGTCAGGAGAATATTGCTATGGGCACCCATACCCATGGAAAATTTTAAAATCCGCTAATGGGTCGCACCTATTATAAGACTTTTATCGGGCTGGGTCTCAGCCGTGAAATTAATTATTTATTTTATAGAGAAATTTTATTTCAAATTTTTTTTTCGAATAGGCCCCCTTCCCCTTTTTGTAACTACGGACCTGCTTGTAATCCAGTTATATAGTAACTTCCATAAAAAAACGTTATAATCTGAAAAATATGCAGACCCCAAACCTTTTCCCCCGTTGGCGGGTTAGTAGTCGCTTAGCCCTTTACAAATTGTAACAGAGTTTTTTGATATGGCCCTACAAGGTTAAATGAAATTTAACACACGCCGGCAACTTAGGTTTTTAGACCTAGGCTTCCTGAAAAACGAACGGGTTAGGATTCATTGGTACCCATCTAAAATCAAAGTTAGCAATGCTTGACTTAAGTGTCGAACACAATACAACCTTGCAAACGCCTCTGACCTATCCAAAGGAATAGAGTTGCCATTAAATTGCAAGCACGCATTATTGTACCTGTAATCACTTTGTTTCATGGCTCTATTTGAAATAGGTCCGCCTGACAAACTTTTTTCCTTATCAAGGAGATCGTAACCATCTATAACTTCAAAAGTGTCCCTATTAGCAGGATTAAATATCACAACGCCGTTTTGTTCGTTAGAAGCCATAACCAGGTCATAGTTGCCAAGTACGGGTGATACCTGGAAGCATACTGAATCGGGTCGAATAGGTGCTACTATGTCAAACATGTATGTTGGCCCTGGTAATGGATTATATTGATGTGAATAGGAGAGATTTTTTAACCCAAAATGACCTTGTTCACGAAAGAATCGAGGACTAAAATCATACCTTAGGACAAATTCAGAGACAAAATAAAAAAAACGTTTGAATTCAAAATCTACTTGTTGAAAAATAAATGTTCTTTTGCACTTTGCCTATTTCATTTCAATAAAAATATTTCCGTCCGAATCAATGATAGAATTTGCTCGTTTACAATACGCCTCAAAAAAATTATTACAAAATTTCATTTTAAATTAATTTGATTTTTCAAACATATTTGGCGAGGCCACTCTAACGATATCTATGTGCAAAATTTATCGTTTAGAAAATGGTTAAAATAATCTCCAATTTATTGACCCAAATGAATAAAATCATTTTGAATAATTTTTAATTTTAATATAAAAATACGGAGTCAAGTGTTCTGGATTTAAAATTTTGATCTAAAAAAATTTGGATCCGACTTTAATTACAAATTTTATATTCAATTTATTAAGTTTGGGGTGGGATATTTGAGAGTTTTCCTTTATAAAATTTTTGAAGTTTCTAAACAAATATGTTATTATTTTATTTTAGAGTTCGTTAATTTGTGCAATGTTTAAATAATAAATTATAACTGAGTCAAACTTTAGGGCGCATTCTGACTGCATTCGTTTTTAATAAAAATTTTAAAAATTCTAATATTTTCAAATTTTTAAAATTTGGGTTTTTACATAAAAAAAAATTTAACTATTGTTTTTTCAATAAGTTCTAGCATTTTGAGCCGTTGCTTTAAGTATAATTTATAATCTTGAAAAATTTATACCTAAATCTATTAAATTAGCTAATAATCATTTTAATAATACTACTTAGAAATATTTTAATTCTTAAAAAAAATTTCCATGAACCAATATTTTTTTAGTAAAATTATAAAATTTAAAAAAAAATAGATTGAATCTGAACGCACCCTGCCCTGACTTAAAATTGAGGGGCAAATACAAAATCAAACCGTGTGTTTGACTTAGGCGTTGATACCGAATAATACGGGTTCGGGAGTCAACCGTGACTAAATGCCTTTGATCGGCCGAAACTAAAGGTAGGCCATGGATGTGCCCGTCAAATCGAATGATATCATCGGTCAGCATATCAATTAGCAATTGCCCTTTGTCATAACCGAGCGAGTTGACACATCGAATTATTAAGTATCCACCTAAAAGCCATAAATATTCTCAAAAACACGGGCATATGCACAATACACAGCTCTAAAAAAATCAATAAATGATAAGTTTGTGAAACCTTAAGAATAACATTAAGGCTTTTTAATAATCATTTCTTATACAGGGGACTACAGCCTTGGGGAAAATGAAAAAATGGCCAATGGCGAAAAATTGATTTTGCGACCTTGAAATTTTTTAGTAAGAAGAGTAAAATTTTAATTATAATTAACTACTTTAAATTCTCATCTTAATTATTACATCGTGGTTATATATTTTTAATTATTGCCTCGGCGCTATGAAATTACGCCTTAAAAATGCCTTAATTGATGTAAAATCCCATTGTTTTCAATTTTACAACACAAATCATTTAATAGACACAGCCTAAATAATGTTCTAGTTAGGCAAAGCCTATTACAATGTTCCATCTTCCTTACGTTGCTATAATCAAATCTGACTTCCAGAAACCAACAGTTAATAGATGAAATTACAAATAAGAAAAGGTATATAGCAAATTTATAGCATAAGAAATCAAATTATAACCGTTATAATAAAATACAACATTTCGCGCAAAGCATTGATAGAGGGTCAAATCAATCGATTTGACATATCGAAAGCTGATCAAGTCTAATTTGTACAATGGCATTCTATCTTCGTGCGTCGAATAAGCAAAATTCGTGACGAAAGTGTCATCTTCAACGCTATCAGGAAAGAAAATGTTTGTCACCTGAAAGATAAAATGAATATTTAATATTGCCATAATGTTTGACTATATGAAACAATTCCAACAATATTTTTTTGTTGCAAAAAAAACCTGAAAAATTTAAAATATTTATTTTGCGAAACAAACAAATTATATAGGCGCGTTCAGACTCATTTCATTTTTTTTAAATTTTTTTTTAAATTTTTAAATAATTTTTCTTACAGAAAAACTATTTAGAAGCTAATAACAAGACTTTTTGTTAAAATGCCTTGTATGTCAAAGAATAAAAAATTTTTACAATTTTTTAAAAAAAGAAATGAGTCTGAACGCGTCCTAAAGTTATATGAAGCAAAATAAAGGAATAATTAATTTTCAATACACTATATTTTTATGACAAAAAGAAATTTTATTCTCTGATTTTTTTTTATATTTTATTTTGTTAATTTATTTGATCTAAGTCAAAAACAGTTGGAGCAATTATTGTAAATAAACTGCCCCAAGTAATCAGTGTTAAGGCTAATTAACATTCTCATTGGCAGTATAATTCGTCTTTTAAGCTCCGACCTCTTATTATCGCCTCGGTTGAGTAAAATATACCTATATCAAATAACCAATGTGCTATAAATTTTAGTGCAAAGTGAGTTTTTATTTTCGTAAAATTTTGAAAGTTTATTTTTTTTTCAAAATTTTTTCAAAAATTTTTTATTTCAGAAAAGCATTTTATGTGCATATATTGAATTTGGCAACTTTTTAAAAATTTGCGTTATATTACAAAATAAAATTTTTCAAAATTTTGAAAATTTCACAAAACTAAAAACTCACTTTGCACGTGCCCTTATATAAAATTTTCATAATTTTTGAAAAAAGTTGATTATTTTATGTCTTTATCCTCTCTTTTCCCCTCGTGTCTGATTAACATAGTAGGATCACCGAATTTCGTATATTTTTTTTGCAAATATAACAAAAGTTAATTTTAACAGTGCTCTAAAGTTCATATGAACCTCTTGACATTGCCTAAGATTTTATCTTATACCTCGCTCTGTAATTCTTCCTCACATTAACAAAAGCCAAGTCCCTGTTACTCTCCTGATAAACCTTAAATATAAACAAGTATATATTTAATATGAACTTCATCGAAATGGCCAGCGACGGGTTCGGTATGCATAATATTATGGATGACACTTTGCGATGCTTCAGTTATGACTTGGAAACTCTTCAACCCTATCGCGTTGTTACCGTTTGAATCGGTTAATTGAAAAGGTTTTGCGTGGTGGTGGTCCTGTTCAAAAATCTTAAAAGTCGTTTTACCAAACCTCGGCCGATGTTCGGAACTTGCAGCTAAATCACTTTTGCTTCTTTCCGTTCGACGTTTGGTAACCGGTTTTTCGCTAATCACCCATACCTGATCGAGGCTCGGTAGGTACTTTAACTCGATTGGCTTATGGTCGGTTAATATTTCCTTATGGCAAAGTGAATAAATCATAATTATTAAGTGGCTAGTACAATTAAGTTTTATTTTATCAGAGAAAAGCACGCTTTGAATATTTTATCAGATTTGGAAAGCACGCTTTAAATATTCAAAGCCTGCTTTTCATATCTGAAAAAATAAAACTTGAATTTTGAATAACCTCCCGGAATTTGAGTGTCTTTAAATCAAATATAACGATTCGTTCGAAATCCTTTTGTATGGCGTATATGTATTTATCAGCCACGTTTAGCGTTTGTCCCCAATGGCAACCGCTTAGCAAACCACAAGCGTAGTATCGATAGGATTCGTTTTGAAATGTGCTCTCTATATTGAACAAATGCTTTATTAAATGTGCATCGACACATTTTCAAGATTTGGTTAGGATAATGATAGACATTTAGATAGGAAAAAATTTATGCCTACTTTTCATACCATTTTTCTCTATCTCATCTAGGGCCCACTATTGTTTTTAGCCAAACTTTTTAAAATCTTGTTATATTGGCTTAATATTTTTTTAATTGAGTTATCTTTACATTATTCTCGTTGTTCAAACTTATGCTCAACTACTTGGAAATATATGTTGATTTTTTTAATTTCTAGCAAAATTTAGCGAAATATATAAAATGCTAACTATGTAGTTGTTTAGTGCAACCAAGAAAAATGTCAATACAAATGAGAGATTCACTAATGGCAAAAAGTCCGATTTTTATCTCTTTTAAAAGTTGATAACGGCATGACCATAGAAAATTATAAAAAAAATTTATCGATATATGCAATGTAAATGCGAATATGAGCTTTATTTATTTTTTCGTATTTTATTTTATATATCACCTGTTGCAATATCCATGTCTTTGTGAGCTTCTCCTTTAACCTTACCTGCTCTTTTCTCTCGGCTCCCGTCTATATCATCGATCGAATTTTGGGAATTCAGGATTGATATTTTAGCATTATGAGGAACATGAGTTCTCAACTTGCAATCATTATTCCCAGGTAACTTGGAAGAAGAAGTTTCATAAATTTTGACACCCGTTGAATCAAATAAGTATAACTGTTCGGAGGTTTTACGCAATTCTTGCGATGTTTCTGAATTGAACGTTAAAATATGTATTCGACAAATTTATAGGGATATAAACTAGTTTATTAGATAACGGTTAATATTATTCAATGAAATATTTAAGCTACAATTGATTTTAATATTTAAAAAAAAAATTATTTGGAATGTTGTAAAAAACGTGCCAAATTTTTCATATTTGTCATACTTTGACTTCTTCGAATTTGTAGGGCCAAGACCAAAGATTGAATGTTAATTAATAAAAACATTAGAGGTTAGGCTCGTAGATTGGCTCACTGCAGTGTATTTCACTGAACCATAAATTTTCGTCGGCCTTTGTTTAGGCCACGTTTTATTGTTATTTTGCAATAAAGCGAAATCAGGTTTTTATGTGTTATTTAAACGACAGGAATATATGGTAAAAGTCGTTTTAAATTTTCGACATAAAGCTGTTAAACTTTATATACAACAAATTTACTCTATATCCATTTATAAACAACTTGTACATTTATTAATATTTATCTATTCCGACAAAATAGAAAAAACCATATGGATTTTTTTGAAAGACTGAACGTGCCATTAACACAAACACATTATAAAAATAGATATTAATTCATTTAAAAAGATTGAGCAGCAGCATGTTCATTTTATTTTAAATTCTGTATTAAATGACACCTTCGGTCTTCAAGTCCCCGTCCTCGATAACGTATAGATTGGAATGTGCACTAACGCGACCCGTTTCATCACTGTATTCGCAAGTATAGGCGCCAGTGTCGAGATAATTGATTCCGCATATTGAAAGGATGGTTCCATTTCCTAAATAAAGGAAATATGATCACCTTATATATAGAGGTCATTCATTTTTCATGCTAAAAGCTTAATTTTTGAAACCTTTGAAAAAATTTTTAAGATAAAATAACCTGTAAATTTAAGGAGACTTTCGTCTTTCACACCCGACAACTCCGCACTCGCATTTATAGATTGCGTCCACATATGCTCATTTAGTTTGTGACCAGTGTCATATATAACATCCTCATTTTTGTACCATTTTAGCCGACTTTTGGCACCATTTAAGTTGTTTTCCTGTTGAGCAGCTATAATTCGACATTTAATCACGACACATTCCTCCTTGTTATTGTTTTTACCATCTGAACGTCTATTGACTGTAATTTGTAACTTTTGTGGTCGGACAACGACACGTGGTAGACTATCCACCGTTACCGTATAGGTTTGGTATATTCGATTAGAATCAGCCAATTGATAACTGTAGTTTCCGGCATAGCTTGGGCTTACATTCATCAGGTATAGTGAGCCGTCTGGGTATATCTGAAACAAAATAAAATTATAATTATATAAAGTTACTACATTTCAAACTAAATAACAAAAAATTGGATAATTGCACATATTAATTTCAAACTAAAAGGTACAGATTCATTCGATTGATTTAGGCTTAAAATTGTATGTGTTTAAAATCAAAATGTTCAAACTTTAATCCTTTCTAACGATTTCCCGTTCAAAACACAGTTATAACGTCTCCATATGACCGAACTTGGCATAAGAAATTTTGCTTTACATGGCAGCTTTAAGTTTGCACCGCGTGTGACTCGGATAGCTTGTGGTGGCAAAGGAATCTGCCCAATCGTAATGTTGTGACCTAGGTGAATATCTAATATTTTAAAAACACTTAATCATGGATAGTTCATAGCGAATTATTTCATTTGTTAATTTATATTTTCTATTCCTATAAAATCTTGATCGTATTATTCTTAATGGTCATAATACGAACAAATATATAAAAATTAAGCTGAGCCATATTGTAATTTATTTTCCACAAGTTTTGCCATTATTATGATTTAAGGAAAATCTAATTGTAAATTGAAATATAACTTAAACTTATATGCTGAATCAGAGAGCTATTTTATTGAGGTTACTAAACCAATTTTATGTGCAAATTTTTTTTTGAATATTTTGTATACTAATGAATAACCTTTGCAATTGCTTAAACTATATGATATGTAAAGCAATGTTACCAAACAAATGATAAAATTCGCTCAGGTCCAATTTAGCATCGGCGTTAATGTCCCCGCGCTTGAGTAATGTTTCCAGGTGCTGTCGCAATCGAGGCCACGCATAATTTTTAAGGACTCGCTTTAATTCACGTTCACGACTTTGGGCTGTTAGCTCTCCCCCCGTAAGGTAATTGTCACCGTTTGTGTCCCAAAAACCGAATATCAAGTTTATCAGGTATATTTCATCTCCTAACACACGATGAGAGTTAGCTTTTTACCGGGAAAAGAGTGTAAAAAATGAAAATATAAATTTTTTTAAAACTTGCAAATGGGTCATTGGCGTCGATAAATTCTCTTCTATAAAAATCTTTGAGCCATTGCTTAAACGTATCAAACCCGTTTTCTGCAACATTTTCATGTTCTTTCTTCACTTTTTTGTGATATCCTAAAATTAAATAAAAATTGATTTAAATTAAAATTTTTCCATATCCCTTTTCCCATAAGATACGACCTAACCTATCAAAGACTTGACATATTTGAGGCAATTAAAATAACCGCGTGCTATTATGCCTATGAAATAAGTTTCTTTAGGCTCTTGCATCAGGGGCATCGTCAAATATTTTTTACCTTATATTAAATCATTATTAATAGTTTATATACGCTTATCGTTAATGGTTTTGATATGTTCGACGTTCCATTTGATTATTTTGTTGGAAATATCGTCCAAACTCGTAGATTTTGAGAGGAGATCAATACTACCATTATTCGGCGTTTCTTTTATTTGTGAGGCTATATCACAATGTATAAAAACCCAATTTAATGAACTTTATATCAAATGCACCAAAAAGGATCACATTTCATAAAAAAAAATATAGCATATAATGGGCGCAGAAACCCGAGGGTATGGTCAGAGATGGAAAATTGACCACCAGCTTCCCCCCCCCCCCTTTTTCTCAAAAATTTTAATTTAAATGATATTTTTGTATAAATATATGGTATTTATTAATGCCTCTTCAGTTACATAGTGTTGTGACTAGCACTCTACAATAAAAAAGGAAAAATATTTGCGAGGAATATATTATTTACATTTGTCTCCATCTTCAACCTCCTTTGTACAATTCTAGTTACGGCTCTGAGCGGGTGTAAGCCCTATTTATCTAAAATTAAAAAATTACCGATTGGAACAATTTTTCCATAAGTTCCGTTTTCTTCTTCTTGCTGGCCAAAGTGGACCTTGACGGCATGGTTTTTTTGGTTTGTGTGAATAATAGCTTTGTTGTTATAAGTCAAATCCTTTTTAACGTGCGCAGGCTTTTTGTGATAGTGTTTGGTGTCAAAAACTTTGCTATTACCATCATCCATGTCATACTTCATTTTTTCGGTTTGATCTTTCAACCCGTTATGTTTTTCGTGAATTATTCTAGCTTGCTCATTAATATTTATATGATTTTGATGTTTTCTGGGACTCCGTGGTAATACTTCTATTTGTCGCAGCCTTTCCTCTTTATTATTATCGATCGAGTTTCTAAGTCCATCCCTAGAGGCTTCAATGTGCCTAGCCCCATGTAGTTTTTCGCTTGGCTTGATTGCCTCATCATATATGTAATCTAGATTTTAAGTAATATATTAATAGCTTCCTGAGAGAATATTCAGGTTTTGACGGGCGCCTAACGAGGCCAAATAATTGAAATACAGATAACTCTCCGCTGATTTAAAATTTTAATTCGGCCCTTCTTATGAATTTTAATTTTCGTTGGAGTTTAAACCGAGCCGTGATATTCCGGCCCAACAAGAAGTGTTGTTTATTTTGATTTTCAGCTCTGCCTATCTCGACCTAATTTAAACAAACAGCTCTTAAGGGCCCGGCCCAACTTTCGGGTGAGATGGCACAGAGTCGGCGGCGTTTGGGTCCCGACATAAATATCTGACTACCTTCCATTATTAAAACAATTTAATATTTTATGAAATTAATGATTTTATTATATTTTTCTCAATAACAAATTTTCACTCTATGGAGACTTGCATTATAAAACAAGCAAATATATGTTCAGTAAATTATGAGATACTTAAGAGCACATTCAATTGAATTTGCTTATTTATTTTTTCGAATTCGGCCATGTTTAATAATAGGGGTTTTTTTTTGCAAAAAAAAGATGAAAAAATAAATGTTTTTTTTTAAATAAAATAGAATAACATATTAGCTTTTTTTTGCAAAAAAAAAACTAAATTTCATTTTGAACGTGCCCTAGAATTGCTCAAATTTGGCATACCATAATCTTCGTCCTTAACGGCATGAGCCTTTGGTGCTGCATTAAAATTGATAGATTTCTTTTTGCTTTCCGTGAATTTTGAAGGTGGGCTTACCTGTTTCGTAATACAATTCGTCATTGACAAAGTTTCCCAATGCAGCGTGTAATTTTGGGTTCGGCAAATTTCGGAATAGAAAGTACAAAGCTCGGGGTATATGATGCCATTCGTGGCACAAATTGAACCAGTGTGTGCTATAAAATGATGCATATTAATGTAGGTTGCTAGAGTTATCAATAAGGACGCGTTAAGAGTTTATTTATTTAAAAAAAATTTTAATTTTGGATATTTAAAATATTTTAAAATTTTTTTTAAATTTTTATTCAGAAAAAGTATTTTTGCTAATAATAAACATTGGCAAATAATTTCTTAAAATGCGTTATATGTCGAAAAGAAAATAATATATTAAAAATTAATTTTTTTTTAAAGAATTGAAAGAACCTTAAACGCGCCTTAACCTTTTTTTAAATAAAAATTATTTGTATCATCAACAGGCAAACCACATACTTAAATTTGATAAGCAATTTGTTCTTTCGCTAACCATATCCACATCGGGGTCACATAAGCACATGACAGATACGACACCCTTTGGTATTAGCAGCTGCTTTTGAGTACTGAACAACTCCTTGGGGTTAGTTAGTCGTGAAAACATGGTTGTCGATGTTAATTCATCACTAGCGGACGTCAAAGTTGTTTTACGGCAACGTTGGAAAGGAGGACATTTTATGGAATGGCACAGGTCTTCTTCCTCAATATTTTCAATCACATTGATATTTGACTCCTCTTCCATTACTTTGTAACGTATCTCACGATTATGACTTCGATAATCATTGTTTGTCTCATCAAGATGGTTTTTATTATGACCTGCCTGCCTAGCACCTACAGCGTCTTGCATAACTCTCTCACCTCGAGACGTCAATGTATTTGTGTTTCCAGACTCATCTGCGATAATCAGATTTTTCGATTCCTCTGGTTGTTCCAGAACCACAGCCTTTTTGGAAGTATTGGCGGATATGGAAGTCTTTGGTTTATTCGCATTCACTAATGGCTCTGTTTCTTCTTCTTCTTGAAGAAGCTTTTGGTAGTAATCATTCACGTCGTGAATCTCCTTTTCATATTTTTGTTCATTCATGTATCCATCAGTAGGCGTTTGTAGGCCCTGTTCGACGCCTTGTAATTCAAACTTGTTGTTAACTTGATCAAAATTCTTGCCAAATTGTTCTTTAGAATAACCACTTTTATTTATAAGAGCCGTTGAATTGTGGGAGGCTACGTTAAAAAGGGTAAATTGAGGAAATATTGATTTAATTCAAACAATAGTTAATTGGACCTAGGAGGAAAGCAATAATATATTGGGCCCAAATTAGACAATCTTAGTAAAAATTAAGCACCCTATCGTTAATAGTAATTTATTGCCATATATAACACAGGTCAACAATTTTTTGAAAGTTATGAGTTAACTACAGAGATCAAACCTGCCATCTTAGGAATCAAATCCGTTTACCGTTTTTCCTAATCAAACTTAGTTAGCCAGGTATAAAAATTGAAAATTTTAGAAAAAAAGTATAAAAAACCAAAAATGATTCAAAAACAAAAATAAACTGAAATTTTATTTTTGCATATTCTCTATGGTTAAACTGTTAAGTTCAAACTTCAAATAATATTTTCATAAAAAATCGATAATATATCGTGTCGTATTTAAATTTGGACGCGAAATATTATGTATTATCTAAATGCCGATGAAAAAGTTTGATATATAAATAAATTTTTTTTTCCATTATTTGTGATTAAAAATATAGGTTACAAGGAATTTTAATATGCAAAAAAGAATTTTTAATTATTTCTTTTTAGGGTATATTTAGATCTGTCTATTTGGTCAAAAAGGGCCATTTTTCGTTATAGACGGATCTAAGGAGCCAAAGACGGAAACTAAGAAAAACGAATGACATATATGAAATTAGGCCATCATGGGGATGCATTCTTTTATGTTTTCATAAAATTCACGTTTCTGACTGATAAATTTGTTGACCTGTGTAAGTCAAATATCCCAGTAGCCTAAATATAGAAATATAAAAGTTTAGCCTTTCCCTTATCAATAACATAACGAATTAAGGCATTTACTCATTGGTTCCATATTGTAGACCTGAGCATAATTTTCGTCCGATTGATATAGCTGGGTGTTGCATCCACCATGAATGGCGATAAATAATAAAATTATCGTTAGGAGCTGTTACCAATCAGATGCAAATAAAAATATTTGATAATTAGATTCGTTAAGAGTAATGCCATTAGGCGGCAAGAATAGTGAGAATTTAAGAAAAAGGAACAAATTTGTATTTATTGACAAATTAAACACATAAGTGAACGACACATTCCCGGTCAATAAATTATTTCGGCTTTAAAAAGGCATAAATCTCAGGCATGGGAATATATGATATTTTTTGGGACATACTTAAATCATGCTGCTATGAATACAGGCTAAGTATGTAGGTAAAATACTTACCCTCCCGCCTTTAATATCTCAGTTCGTCTATAAATGTTGAGACAGGCCGGTGAAAAAATTTTTTGACTATTTTGAAATGTTAAGTCGCTTAGGAAAAATTACAACCTTAAATTTATTGAACGCTTTAGGTGGCAATAAACCCTTAAAAATCTCATCTATGGATAAATCGGTTTTTAGCTGCCTGTTCGCTCATTTTTAGCTTAGAGGAAAAATTTAGTATTATTATCCCTAATCTAACTAAAACCAACCTAAACTTCAACCTTAATCCAACCCTAAGTAAAAACTTACATAACTCTAATATAATAACAAATCCAACTCAATCTAATATTAGATAATGGCTAAAAATACAAAATTTAGGCAATTTTTCATAAATTTACATATCCATTTAACTCACAATGTGCAAAACATTGAATGAAAGGTAAGGGTTTTAAAACTTAAAATTTTCAATTTTCTTCACACAAAAAAATTAACAGTGCGACGCGCTCACTTGAGTTTTTGTTAATTCGAACAAAATGTCCTGTAAAATCAAAAAAATATGTTTAGTTACAGATTAACTCATCAAGCGCGTCAAGGTTTTGAACAAATTAAGGAACCCTGGTAATAATGCTAACTTGAATATCCCGGCGTCAGTGTACTTAAATTTAATAAAAGATTATCACCTTAATCATCTCGCACCATTTTCGAATAGTCTCCCGGCCCCAATAATCGAATATCATAAGAATTTTCGGTTTTTAAGAATTTTATTTTTTATGCCGATATAATTTATATGTCGAAAATTATGATTAAATAGTTCTATGACCAAACTTGTCTCAAAAATCACTAAACAAGTTTCCGTCTACTGATGTTATCGATTTTTCGCTCCCTTTGTCCAGTTTTTTGGTGCACGCAAAAACGAATGACACTTGCATTTTAATATATGGCAACGCATATTAATAATATTCGGCCCTTCGTCATTTTAAGCACCACACAATAAAAATCCATTACTGCAAGACATTCTTTACAACTTATTAAGAATGAGGAACTTTAAATTTTTGGCTTACGAATTTGGTCAAAATAATATTTCGTTTTAGATTAAATACTTATAACACAGGTCAACAAATATCAATGTCAGAAACGTGAATTTTATGAAAACATAAAAGAATGCATCCCCATGATGGCCTAATCTCATATATATTTTTCATTTTTCTTAATTTCTTCCGTCTTTGGCTCCTTAGATCCGTCTATAACGAAAAATAGCCTTTTTTGATCAAATTGACAGATTTAAATATACCCTCAAAAGAAAAAATATAAAAATCTTTTTGCATATTAAAATCCCTTGTACATTATATTTATAATCACAAATAACGAGAAATAAATTTTATTAAAATATCAAGTTCTTACATCGGCATTGAGATAATACAGGATATTTCGCGTCCAAACTTAAATACGACACGATACAATATCGGTTTTTAGTGAAGTATAACTATTGTGAATCTGCAAAAATGAAATTTCAATTTATTTTTGTTTTTGAATCTTTTTTGTTTTTTTGACCTTTTTCTCTAAAATTTTCAATGTTTATACCTGACTAACTAAGTTTGATTAGGAAAAACGATAAATGGATTTGATATTCCCTAAGATGGCAGGTTTGATCTATGTAGTTAACTCATAACTCTCAAAAAATTGTTGACCTGTGTAATTTCAATTCGACGAAATTTAAGAAGGGGCAAATTTATCAAACAAATCAATTATCCTATTTAATAGTTTAATTTTTGATCAAGTATTTAATTAATAAACCTTGAGTAAGAAATTTTTAACACTCACGGCTTGGGTGGGATCCGTAGGAACCCTAAATTTAAACCCTTGTAACTTGTATTAATGCTGTATTTTTTTTTAGTTTTCTAAATAAGAACACGTATTTTAATGATAACACAGGTCGACAAAAATCGTGGAAAAAAAAATTATGACATTAAGGCAAAATAAATCCTTATGATGGCCGTATCTCATATATATTATTTTTTAAAATCCCTTTTGTCATCGGTTATTTTTTTAGATATCTATCGAACAAATGGCCAAATTTGACCAAATTTTTAAATTTTGCAACTTCGAGATTACCTTAAGGAAAAAACTTAAATAAAAATTCTTTGCACATTAAAATTCCTTGTAACTCTAATTTTTTATCTCAAATAAGGAGAAATGAAAATTTTAAGGATTTCAAGCTTTTACATGAACATTTAGGTTACGATAATTGGTACCCCAACCTAAATGGGTTGATGCATCAACGGGTGTGAAATAAAAATATTATTTAAAGTTTAAAATTAAAAGTAAGTGTTTTATAAAACAATTTTTTTTTCAGTATTTTTTTATTTTTGAATCTATTTTGTTTTTTTAACATTTTTATAAAAAATTGTTGCTGACAAATTTGAGTAAAAATTAAGTAAGCGAATTTGAAAATCCCTATGATGGCAGCAGGTCTGGCTTCTAAGGTTAGCTCATCTCAAAAATTTGTTGACCTGTATACAGGCCCGATTCTAGCTTTCCCAATTTGAGGGGGCAAAAAAAACTCAAGAGGGGGGGGGGGGGCAGAAAATTTTTTTCGCCTTCGGCGGTAGAATTAGTCGTGACCTTCGGTCACGGCAAAAAATATACATGTACACCAATTGAATCCATGTTCAAACTTTTTATTATTAAAAATGTGGCCTCACAACTCGACGTTGAAGAGCCAAATAACAAACTTATAGAATTTTTAATAAATTAGGAATCGCATCTTTGTAATCAAATAATTTAACAAAATCATTAGTAACACATTCTTTGCAATTATTAAGTTTTTTTATTAAAAATTTTTTTGCTACGTTAATTTCTTTAGAGAAGGGAATTTTTATCAATATTACTTATTTTAAAAGAGGCTCTAATTTATTTATATCTAAAAAAAGGATAATCAAATTTATAAAGGGAATCTAAAGATTCTTGAATAAATATTATCGGTAAAAAATCTATTATTAAAAGAAATAAATAAATCAATAATATTAAAATAAATACTTTTTAATTTATCATTAATATTTAAATTATCTCAAACTTATGAATAGAAAATAAATAAAAATCATAAAAATATTTAGGTTTAGTTTTTCTTTTATCTATAAATTAATTATTGTCATTTAAAAATGTATTATAAATATCAAAACAGTTTTTAAATAAATCTGCAAATGTATTTGTATTTCATAATTGTTTAATTTCTAGCAAACAATGGTGTATTGAATCAAAAGTTTTAGAAACATAAATAAGTTTTGCATTAAAATTGATCATTAATTATTTTAAATAAATAAAATAATTTTTCAAATGATAAATACAAAAAAATAAATTGATGATTATAAATATGGTCAAAAAACCCCGACGCATTGGCCCTGTGACCTGAAGATATAAAAACTTTTTTATTTTTAATTTTTAAAAAAGTATTTAATATTTTTATGTAATTAAAAAAAAACAATGGCGCCATAATAACCACACCGCCGATGGGGCAACAGCCGGGGTATGGTCCCGCATTCACTTACTTCCTTAATTGCATCATGTTAAAAAATTTATGAAGGGAAGAAAAAATATTAAAAAAATCTTTCCCTTCACTTAAAATTTCAAGACAATCTTTTACAACAAGATGCGATTGTTGGTTAAAGCAGTGAATATACGGGACATGGTGTCCAGGCATTTTGCTTAGAAATACTTGAACACCACCTTTTTCCGCTACGTTCTCCCCATCGTAGCATTGTGCGATCAGGTTCTTTGGTTCTAGATTATATTCTAACAAAAAATTGTTGACAAGTGAGGAAATTTCTTTGGCATCATATTTACGAATTGCTTTCACAAATATACAGCTTTCTGTAACATCATATTTTTCTATAATCTAATAACAACAGATATAATTTCTGTGTTAGTCAGATCTCTTTAGCGGATGAGAAGTGTTGATATTAGTTTTTTGATATTTTTGGGGGACCAAATTTAATATGGGGGTGGAAGCGCAAAAATAAAAGTTACATGTATTTTTGGGGGGTCAAATTTAATTTTTTTTGGGGGGAGGGGGCAAAAATAAAATTTCTATGTATTTTTTTTTGGGGGGGGGGGGGGGGGGGGGGGGACATTTGAAAGCCCCCCCCCTCCCCCCAAGAGGGGTCTAGAATCGTGCCTGCCTTTGTAAATTAATACATGTTTAATGCACCTTATATGCTTTATATGACGCAAAGAAATAAAAATATAAGATAGGTGTTTTTTTATTTATTTTATACTATATTACATAATCTTTTCATTTATAAAAGAATATCGCTTATTATCACAGGTCAACAAATATCAAGGTCAGAAACGTGAATTTTATGAAAACATAAAAGAATGCATCCCCATGAAGGCCTGATCTCATATGTATTTTTCGTTTTTCTTAGTTTCCTCCATCTTTGGCTCCTTAGATCCGTCTATAACGAAAAATGGCCTTTTATGACCAAATTGATAGATCTAAATATACCCTAAGAAGAAAAAATTTAAAAATCTTTTTTGCATATAAAAATTCCTTGTAACTTATATTTTTAATCACAATTAAAGGAAAAAAATTTTAATAATATATCAAGCTCTTACATCGGCATTCAGATAATACAAAATATTTCGCGTCCAAACTTAAGTACGACACGATATATTTTCGGTGTTTAATGAAAATATTATTTGAAGTTTGAATTTAACGAAATATTGTGAATATGGGCACGTGCAAAGTGAGTTTTTATTTTCGTGAAATTTTCAAAATTTTGAAAAAATTTATTTTAAAATAAAACGCAAATTTTTAAAAAGTTTTCAAATTTAGTATATGCGCATAAAACAGTTTTTTTGAAATAAAATTTTTTTTTAAAAATTTTGAAAAAAATAAAATTTTCAAAATTTTTAGAATTTTCAAAATTTTACGAAAAAACTCACTTTGCACGTTTAGGGCACGTGCAAAGTGAGTTTTTATTTTCGTGAAACTTTCAAAATTTTGAAAAAATTTATTTTGAAATAAAACGCAAATTTTTAGAAAGTTTTCAAATTAGTATATGCGCATAAAATAGTTTTTCTGAAATAAAATTTTTTTTAAAAAATTTTGAAAAAAGTAAAATTTTAAAAATTTTTAGAATTTTTAAAATTTTACGAAAACAAAAACTCACTTTGCACGTGCCCTATGCAAAAATAAAATTTCAATTTATTTTTGTTTTTGAATCTATCTTATTTGGTTTTTTGACCTATTTTTCTAAAATTTTCAATGTTTATAACTGACTAACTAAGTTTGATTAGGAAAAACGGTAAACGGATTTGATATTCCTTAAGATGGCAGGTTTGATCTCTGTAATTTAACTCATAACTCTCAAAAAATTGTTGACCTGTGTTATATGTTTTTTAAGTTTGATAAAATATACTAGGAAGGGTTTTATAAAACATTGTAAATAAATAATTATTTTTCGCTATCATTTAATGAAATAAGCAACATAACATTGTTAACATTTTATTTGTAGAGGATAGCAACTTATAGCATTTAAATACAAAAAAACGTAATACATATATTTTATACAAAAGTATTAGGAAAGAACTCCTAAAAAAAATTAGAAAATTATTCAGTTTAATTATAAGGCTATATCATTGTGAATGAACATGCCATAGCTAAAAAATTTAAAAGTTACAGAATTAAAAGACGAATCTTAATGAATTTTGTGGTCCTGAAAATCGTAAGGATTGATGCGCATTGCAATAAATTACAATTTATCGATTTTTTTCTGAATTCGCGCGATTCTATGTGCAAATTTTGACTGTACCCTGGCTTTAAAGTATGCCAGTTGCATGATCATGATGCGACATTCGTAGCCAACTTATCAATGTTTAAACTCTCATAATTTTCTGCACCAATGCTTCGTACACTTTTGATTTTAACCTATGGTGGTGATCGTAATTTTTATATATTTCCTAAAAAAAATTAAAACCTTGCCCGTAATTTAAAATTGTTTGCCAAAAAATAAAAGCCACACGCAAACTAGTTTTGAATTAAAAACCCATCACAATTTATATTTGATCGAATATTGTAACTTTTGAAACCTTCACATTGTAAAATGGAGTATGAGATTGCTTTAGTAATATTGGCAACAGCTCATAGCTATTCTTCCGTCGCTATTTTCGGAAGTGGAACGATAAATAAAATAGGTATCTAATGGACACATACAATAGTTGTACTTTTTCACATTAGTTAGAATAATCCAAGATTATTATAGCTTCTCCCCAGGCACCAAACTCTAATCCGAGTGGCCAGAAACATTCAAAATAAAGAGAGAAAGTCAAGAAAGAGCTTTAGCACAAGGAAAAAGAAAAAAAGAGGCAAATGGCATTGCGTCCAGAATACCTAATTAGGGCGATGTTCAGTTTTTTGGCAACCTAAGAGGAAGATTAAAAAAAAATGTGGATTGGAAAAAGACCCAAGGGGGTATAAAGATAGGTACACACAAAAAAATGGTTAAAACGAATTTTTTGAATTATTGCTCCTGGGTCGATAAATCCAAGCCCTTTAGCTTAGATCCTTAAAAATGTCAATCGTTTATTAGAACTGCAAAATAAAAATTATAACTTTCTAAAGTTCTTTTTTAGCGAAATGTAAAGCTTAATATGCCTGAGAAACTGGATTTAACAAAATTTAAAATTATTTATTCGCGTATTTGGTGGCAACTAGTTAAAAGCGCAAAATTAAAAAATGAGAGCTTTGAGCATTACGGTTAAAAAGCCACCTAGGGGAAATACAAATAGGATGTCTTTAACCAAATATTGATTTAAGCAAAGTAACAAAAAGTGTAAAAAAATAATGTCGCGATCGATAGGATTCGAACCTATGCGGGCAGAGCCCAACTGATTTCAAGTCAGTCACCTTAACCTCTCGGTCACGATCGCACCTGTATTTTAAGGTATAAATTTTGACATTTTATCAGGTGTTGACATAGATGTATGCGCTAAAACTGTATATGGCGGGAAGAGCAATGACATGCCAGTTTTTGAATATTTTGCATTAGATTTTCTATTTTAAAAATATAAAGTAAGGGTTACTTTACGAGTTTTTTATAATATTAAACTAAAAAGTTGTAAAGACTCGGAATGTGTATAAAGTCATAGTTAAACTAACATTGAAAATGTTATATTTAACGTAATCACAGCAAATATTAAACTGCTTGATGCTCAGCGCCTAAGAACACTATAGCAAAGTCGGAATTCAAAAGGAGGCCTGGGCCTAAATTTAAAACGGGCGTCAGCAATAGAAAAAAACGATTGCGGGGAGGGCCAATATTTTATTTCTCAGATAATAATGACAATTTACTATAGCGATTACACTCACTCTGTGTATTATTGATAATTTCATAGCAAAAAATTTATAGCTTGTAATATTTAATGTTTGGGCCGTATTTGTGAATTCAGGCCGGGCCTAAAATAAAAAACCAAATAGTCCGTGCCTAAGTTAAAAAATATTTCGCAGGCTGGAGAATCACGGTCAGAGAGCTCTTATTCACACGAGAAATTTTTCCATATACTGTATTAAATTCAACAAAAAACTCATCTATTACCCTTTTTATTTCAATTTTTAATGGTTATTGAGTTGTAACCTCGGACAGGAAAGGACGTGCCTTATTGAAACTTTTAATTAGTGTGTCTTTTGGGGGAAGCAGTGAAATTGTTATGCGGCGACTTTTATAACCACTTAAGTGTCAATAAGATTAAGCGCGCCTATCCGCCAACACCAAAGGCCCCTTTCTTTGTATTACAGCATGCAGGCACATTGGCAAAAACAAAGGGGCAGGCGCATATACCTGAAACTCCCGCCTCGCCCTTCGACTTTAGGAAAGACGGCATACATGTCAGGGCATTCCCCCCTTTTAATCGGTTGATTTAACTTATGTTGGCTCGTAGAAACATTCCCCTTTAATGCAGAAGGTCTGTGGTTGGGTGGCGTTTGGCAAAGAAGTATAGTGCACTCCCATTTTAAAGCCGAATGGCATATTTAAACACTAGACCCTTAACGTAATACCTTAAAGTAAAAGCCCACGCCATAAACATAAGTCGCCGACGTGCAAAAAAATTTCACTATTAGATCCGAGGGCAATTAATCTGCTCGTAATATAAAATAAAAGCCAATGAATAGGCGCTTTAAAAAAAGTATCCCAAATCCAATTATATTAGGCAAAAAGATATATCTCATGTACTTAATGTTTTTGACCAAACATGTGCTCCAATATTCATTTAAGAAAAAAAAACATAATCAGATATGATGTAAAAAACCAAAATAATATGCTTTCCCAGCTTTGAGTGCCCGATAAGGGTGGATTAAAGAGATTAAATATAATAACCGTTTATAAAGCCACCCTATTTTAATATTATTAAATAAAAAACAACTTCGATATAAAAATAAAAAAACTCAGCATCCTATTATCTTTTGGTGTAACATATTATATTTTTTTGATAAAATCCAATTTAGAGAAAGCGGCAAAATATCAAAAGAACAGGTGTGACCTCTGTCCTAGAATTATTTATCCTATAAGTGGTAAATATTACTACTAACAATAATAATAGTGCTCATAATAAAATAATAAATGTTAAAAATAAAACAACAATTTATTTTTATTTGTAGAGGAAATTTAAACGAGTTCGAGATATAAATTCGTATAAATTGCAAAAAAATAATTCTGTGTTAATTGAATTGATTATTTTTTCTATACAAATGAATTTAAAATAACAAAGTTTCATCGATTTGATCGAATTCCGGTATATATTCCGTATTGGGTTTCAAAACAAACTTTATTTGAACATTCTTCTTAGCTTGTATCTTCTTGCAAAGCGTTTTTTCAACCATAGCAATTGTCTCGTCCATGAGCTTTTGAGGAGACGACGTGTTGTTGATTGAATTTTTATCAGATTTTGAGAAAAGGGCCTAGAATATAAAATTTATAATCGCATATATCGACTAATTCACAAAACAGTAATACCATCTTAATTGTGATTGATGTCCTAATTTTAAATACGTCGATTTTTTCGCAATTAAAGACAGGTACAGATTTTTGAGAGTTAGCTAACTACAGAGACCCCACCTGCCATCTTAAAGATCTTCAAATCCGTTTACCGATTCTTCGATTAAGCTTTGTAAGCCAGCTATAAACATTAAAAATTTTTGAAATAAAAAAAATAGATTCAAAAACAAAAAAATAGATTCAAAAACAAAAAAATAGTAAAAAAAATTATTTTATATAACAGCTAGACTACTAAATTCAGACATCAATTAAATTTTTTTATTTAACCCGATAAAATATGTCATATTTAGGTTGAGGTGCCAAATATTCTTTAATGAATGTTAATGTGTTTTAGATGAAAAATATAAGATCCAAAAGATTTAAATGCAAATTTTTCAGAGCTTTTTCTTTCATATAATCTCGAAGTCGCAAAATTAGTCAGTTTGGTTAAATATGACCATTTTTTTATATAACTAAGAAAATAAAGGCAAAGAAACTTCGGAAAACGAAATATATAATATGAGATAAGGCATGAGGATTATTTCTCTTAAGTGTCATAAATTTTCTTTTTTTTACACATCGATTTATGTGGACATGTGTAATATGGCCATTATCACTTTTAGAAAGGGCAAAAAGAATACTTCCTGCCAACCTCTTTTTTAATAGAATAATAGTTTTTTGTTAAAAATAAGCATAACGTTATATATATAAAAATGCAGTTTGAATTTTCTATTTTGCTCAAATATTGCTATTACAAAGAGGACAATGGAAATAAACATAATAATTCTAATCCAATTTTAAAAATAGGAGTGTTAAAAATTAGTAGTAATTCAATAAAAAAATTTCAAACTATTGCAAAATATGTAAGATTTATGCCACATTTTAAATAATGAGCTTTGAATGAGATTGAAAAACGTTAAAAGGATTTTATAATACGGCACAAAATATTATTCTGTTGTATAAGTCATCATTATTTCAAACGAAAGTTAAAATTTGTCAATATATGTTATTTGTTAATCTGAGACGTATATTTTAAGCTACAAAAACTTATTTTTTTTATATTTTTACGTGTAAGATTCGCTTAAAATTTAGACTATATACCTCAATATATTTTACGACTGTTTGAGGTGATCTATTGCTAGCTGACACATTAGATTGTTGAGTATTTAGGTCCAGAAATTTAATAGCTACGTTTTCGGCTTGGTTTCGAAACACGGAGTTACCATCGTTACAGGCCTTGGTAAGAATTTCGCAACAAGTTCGATCAAATGAAGCATCTTGGGGTCTAGCTCGTACCCCAGAAACATCGAAAGTTGTTGATAAATCTTTAATGTCTTTTCTAATTTCGTCGATGTAGTAAATCAGGTTAACGACTAGCGTCTTGACGTCGAGTGATTTGTGACCTATAGCCTAAACAATTAAATATCGTATAATCATAAAAAAAATATTTAAGTCGATCAGAAAAGTTTTGTCAAAGTGTAAAAATTAAACAAGTATAAAAAAGTACCCGCAAAAATAATTGTAAAATTTCTGGTTCTATTTGTTGTTTTTCGTTCCCGACGATATTGAAAAGGCGGTACATGATAAGGTAGGCTAAGGTTCGGACCCCAGAAAGAGCCTGGCCGACCTAATTTGCAATTAAAGTTGATTTTAGTATCAAAATTAAAAAAAAAATTTTTAACAGAATAAATGTTATTTTATCAATTAAACCAAATATATTTCAGGATTTATTAATCGTCATAAATGCACCTATTACCGTGGATTTATCATCATTGATATAATAGCCAATTGCGTTATAGAAATTTTGCCGCAAATTAGAAGCCGTATGCCGGTCAGCTTCACTAATTTCACTAAGCTGCAAAAGTAGATGAGACCATTTTTTAGCCATAATACATAATGTCGAATCCCAAGAGCATTCATTTGTATCTGCCGATGTTTCATTAGATTTTATTGCTTTCACATCTATAAAAAAATGGTTAAACGTGATGATAGTAATATTCAAATGATATGGATGAGAGAAATAATGCTTGTTATAATATTTGCATCGAAAAGGTCAATGTTTATTGAACTATAAAGATTATTGTCGTTAAGAAACCATGTAATATACATGCATAAAAAGGTTTACTTAATAAGTATGTCTGACAAAGCCAAAAAAGTTTCTCCCGAGGCATGTAGCCAGCTAATGCTCCCAAGCATCCGAAACCCATTCTAATAACTTGTTCATCTTGATCAACATGAGTTTTACCATTAGGTGAATCAATGCCCGAAACCTCTAGTATGGCAAGAAGTCTATCAAGAAAGTCCACAAACTCACCCTCCTTAACAAGTTGTTGATTTGGGGCAATCATAAAGGTTGACAGGGTCAAACGCAATGCGTAAAAGAGCAATTTTCTAATTTAATATTGCATTTGTAATTCAAATATGAAATAATGTATATAAAGCGCGTTCAGATTTCATTCAAATTTTAAAAAAAGTTTCTAAAATTTATCTAAAAAAATGGCCAATGATAAATAAATTTTTAAGGGTTAGAATTTTTCTAAGAGTCATATTGAGTTAATTATTAGCCATGTTTATATAGATTTAAATATAAGTTTTACATGTTTTTTAATTATACTTAAAGCAACTGCTCCGAGTGTTAAATATTGTAAAAACAATGGTTAATATCGATGTAAAAATCACATTTTATAAATTTCAGAATTATTTTATTACGAATGAAGTCTGAACGCGCCCTAATAAATAATGTTAATTAGAAATGCTTGGATTTACAGTGTAAGGCAATTGTAAACCTAGCTGGAGAAGCATAAAAAATTTACTTGAGATTTTATCTCAAACTACTTCAGTAATATCATTCCACTAATAAGAACACAACAATATAAATCAAACTTGTCATTCATATAACGATATTCGAAAGCAGTCGGTATAGCAGACAATTCTTCATTTTCACTATCGGTGTCGCCCCGTCCAAGCGAGCTGAAGTCCAAGTTTTTCAATGTTTCAAGGCATTTGAGCAATTCACTGAATACATTTGCTGGCCGTGGATGCACGGGCATAAGATGAGCCAAGCCTCGGATGGCTTGAACCTTGAGGTTAAACTCATTCTCGTGGTCAGAGGTCTGTTTTTCCAGGACAGAAGCTAAATATATATTAGAAATAATGATAAATATCGATCCAAAGTAAAGGAACATATTATGCTCTAATTTTGCCAAAAAATCATACCTTCTAAACTGGATGGACCAAAGAAAGAGGAATCTTTGAGCACCTTCATGAATGTTGCTTGTAATTGGGGAACAAATGGTTTTAGTGTCGTATTATTCTGTATATAATTAAAGATACAATCCCCAAAATAAGGGCGCGTTTTAAGTTAATTTATTTAAAAAAAAATGATTTTGAAAAAATAATTTTCACAAAATAATTCATTGTCAATTTTTTTAAGTTTTTTAGAGGAGTCATTTGAAAATTGCTTGTGTTTTTATAGATTTAAACCTTTAATAAAATTCTATTGTAAAAAAATATTATAAAAAACAATGTTATTTTCGATCTATAAAATCAAATTTAAAAATACAACAAAAAAATCAAACTCTGAACGACCCCCAAATAAAAAATAATGAATAAAATTTGAGCTGATTTCTGATTATAAGGACATACATTTTTACTGAGAAATAAAATAAAGTGTTCTATATTTCGAATACCTTAAACAAGAGTATAGAGCAAACGGTCATGAGTAGCGTTTTGAGTGTGAGATCGTGCCGCTGGGTGAGCAAACGTAGTATGGGACCCACAATTTTGAGTGCAAATGGTTTTAAGGTTTCGCTAGGTGCCAATTTAATAATTTCGGATAATGTTTGACAAGAAAATTCACGAATGGCATCTAAGTAATTGGATAGAGACATATAAAGAATAATATAGCATCAAAAACGTTTTACAATAAATAACACTGTACAATAAAAATTTCAAAAAAACGAGTGAATACGAATCTGATGGTGGTTTTAGTTTCTCTCAATGGCAAGGATTTTAGAATATTAAACCATCAAAGAATGCCCATTTTTAACCTATCTAGCACTGAATAAATATTAAAATAAAATAAGGATGTAGACAGGAGGGACTTCGCCAGCATGCTTGATACTTAAATTAATATATATTAGGTTCAAAGAACTTTTGTTTTTCTTTAAAAATTAATATTTTGTTTCTATATTACTCGAATCTGTAAAATTTTAAGCCTATATTACTAATATGTTATTTTTTAAAAAAAAACTATTATACAATTTGTTAAAAAAAGGGCAATAATTTTCGACAATTTTTATATAATTCGAGATCCAATTACAAAATATAAAAGTAACAAATTTTGGGCTACTTTGTTATGTTTACTTGCATATTTCACTTTTCCCCTTAATTTGCAGAAAATAAATATGTTTAAACTAGAATATAGACCCAACGGAGTATGTAATAGTTGTCAAGCAGATTTATATTATAAATATATTCAATATTACAATACAACATAGGTCTACAAAAATTAATGAATGTTTAAAGAAGTTTATTAATTTGATAAAAAACAAACTACAAGGCCTTATCTAACATTTTCGCTTTTAAAATCATCAATGAGACCGACCAACACTTGAGATCTACAAATAACAAAAATTTACAAAATTATTTTACGTTCGAAAATCATTAAAAATTTTTTTTTCTAATAATTGGAATTTAAAATTTATCAAATAACTAGATATAGGTATAAATCCCCTTTCCATCCCAGTCTAAATAGAATTCTTTTAAGATTTTAAAATAAAAAATTATTTTAAGATATCAACAAATTAGGTATTTTATTTGCATATAAATAATTTTTTATAATCAGATAATAATATTTTGCCTTAGTATATTACTTATGGTATCAATGCTTGATTGTGCATGCTTGTTCAAAGCGGAAGAACCTGTTGTTTCTTTGCACAAAATACCACGTTCGATCGTAAGGTATATAAAAGGCGATAAGGGATGATTAAGTAAAGTAGGACCGGTTTCCGTATATGAATAAAGATTGCCAAATCCAGGAAGACTCGGTATTTGGTATTTGAATGAGGGGCTTAAAAAATATAGTGTCAGCTAGAGTAAAACTCAAAACAATCGATTCTTATTCAATTATATTTATACTCCTCTGTGACCGTACATAGCCATACCTGTAAATTGGCAATTACTGAAACAAGTATTTTTTAATCTTTAAAATAACAAAATTATATGATATTAAGCTAAGATTGATAACACTAGTATAAGGGCCTCAGATCGGAATGACACCTAGCAAAATTTATACTATGACTATACCTTTTAATCACCTTTTCCAGTTTTAAATTTCTCTCCACCAAAAATTTTTCCCCCAAAAATGACACTTTTGTGCAAGACTTAACGACTAAATAATATCATAAAAATTATTAGTTAATTACAAAAACATACTTTTAAATCAAAACAATAATTAAGTCTTTTTTTGTTAGATTGGTAAAAAAAAAGTTTTATTTTTATTTGAAGTTCACATTTAAATTAATATGTCCAAAATTATATTTTAGTTTTGAGTCTCGAGTAGAGTTTAAAAGCTGTGATATTACGGCCCGGCCCGGATGTATTTTAGACTTAGGACCGGACCGGAACTTAGTTTTTCAGACCGAGCCAGGCCCGAATTTACAATGGTCCGGAAATTTTTTATTGCAGCTAAAAATTTGTCTCAAAATATTATCAATAAATTGCAGATTATAGAAGTTATACCATTTGATAATAAATCAATCTAAATATTTTGTTACAGTATTAATAAAAACAAGGCAAAAGGTGATATAAAAAATCGACCCGGCCCGTAATTATTCATTCTATTTCAGGCTGCCCGCCGGATGCCTTTTATTTTGCACGGACCGGCCAGTCGGCACTGTGGGAGGATTTTTGGGTCCCAATTTTGATCTCTATCTAGTCTATAGGTCACAAGATAAATGATATATTCCGATGGATATAGGAGTGAAAATATGGCTAGCGAAAAAACGGTCAAACCCATATTTATGCCCGAAGATAACATTTACATCTAAAATTACTTACTCAATCAAAGCGAATGTATTATGATTGAAATGGCCGTAAGCTTGATTCACGTAAGAACGAGCAAAATTTTTTGTCGCAAGAAGTATCTCACGTAAGGCATCATTGACCTGATCTTGGGTGATAAGGATACTCACCCCTTCATCCTCTTCACTTTCGTCAGCTGATCCGTCGCTGTCGTCTGCTTCATCAAAACTATCGTCTGATTCATCACTTTCATCTGAATTCTCATCACCCCGTTTATTCGATTGGAATTTTTGCGATTTTACGCCAGTTGCTGCAAATTCGTCCTCATTTGATTTCAAGTTCTAAATTAAAATATTAATTATATCTATTGGGATAAAATATATGTTAATATTCAAACATTTATTTTTTATAGGTCCTTTCATTATTAGGTAAACAAACCTGGCTTATTATACCTTTAATATACAAGTCAAAAGACGCGTTGATATTTGTAAAACTCGTGCATCAGAAGCCTTAAAAAGTTGCAACAAGGCTTTCACCGAATTCAAACGATATGGTGCTAACGTGGGATCCATAAACGTTATACCGCAAGCTGTAAGTTTAGACTCTCGCAATTCGTCAGCAGTCAATTTTTTCTTGGTGATAGGATCGATGGTTTCATGCCTCATTTTAATGCAGTAGAACAACACATTTATAAATTATAATAATTTCAGGGTTATTAAAAATTTCTATAATAATTTTTTTATTTCAACTAAAGGATATACATGGGTACACATTGAAAGGCGAATAAGGCAGATTGGAAAATTAATAAGTAACAGATATATACTTAAAATATAAAAGGTGCCGCTTTAAGTTTTTTGCCTTCATTTTTTAAAAATTACTCGATAGCTTGGACAATCAAAGGACAAGGGTGATTTTTGGGTTAGTTTATTAAAATTTCCATTTTGCATTTTTTGAATTTCAAAAGTAATGGTGCATGTTTAGTCCACAAATGAATGGAGAATAAATTTTTTAGGGTTAAACCTATAAATTAGGCCTTGTATCTGAACCCTTTTTTGTAAATTTTTAATTTTAGATATCAAAATAAACGTTGCCTAATCATTTTATTTAATTTTTTAAATTACTATAATAATAACCACCACAAGTTAGAAAGCCGTGGTAATTCTTTCTATTCCTAAAAAGCACTCTATAATTTCAATCCCTACATAAGAAACTAGGCATTTTCCTTAAAGCCATAAACATTTTTACTCCGAAATCAAAAAATTGCGTTTAAAGAAATTTTTCGTCTGAAACAAGACCTAATAGATTAAATAAATTAAAACAAGTGAATTAGGTCATAAGATTAAGTAAACGTAAAAAAAGGATAGTTACCCTTTAAGTTAAAAAACTTATTTAGTTTATTTAAAACATCCACTATGTACCCGTATCAAAAAATTTTACATTTAATTTTTTAGTTAAAAAACGGCATTAATAAGCCTTAATAGATTTAAAAATCATCCAATCCTTACGAAAATTCTAAGCCATATATATTTTATATTTCTAAAAGCATTGGACAAAAAATTTTTTTTAACAATGGTTATATCTATTTTTTAAAAGGGTTGGCAAAGAGCTGCACTAATATACTACCAATCAAAATAATATTATGAATTCTTTCAGGAATTCCTATTTAATTCATTTCTGTATAACATTTTATATTTTAACGAGTACAATATTTAAATAATGAATTTTAAAATATTAATCTCGTATTTTAATGTTATATGTATATATACTTAGATGTTCCTTCTTCATCGTCATTCGTTTCACTACCACCACGCAAAAATAGGTGAAGCAGTACAAGACCTGCCAAGCAATGATCATTGTTACGTACACCTGTAGCTTGATTTTGATATTTGTACTCGTTATCGCAGCTCCGTAGAGCTGGGAACAAACATTTCTCAAAGAGGTAGGATAAACTGTCATTCGTTTCAAACAGGGCAAGAATATCTTGAAACGTTTCTAGCATCTGACACGGAAATATTTTTAATGGGTGGATAATTTCATGAAAACTTGTGACATAAATATAATAACGAGGTTATGAAAAGTTGGCTTAGTAAAGGGCTTTTATGATTTTTTTATATAATTAAACAAAAAATTATTCATTGCTCTGAAGGATGTGGCGCTTTAAGCGAAATCATGAGAGAAATAAAATTGCTGAAACACTTAAAATAAATTTAAGTATACAACAAGACTTATACGTACCTCAGATATGACATCTTTAAGTGAATCTTCTTGATTATCATCATTCTCCCCATTGCATTTTTTGTCGTCCGAATCTTTGCTTGGTTCATTCGCCTGCTGCGGGGGATTCAAATAATGTTCAATTTTTAGGTGAGGTATAACCAAGTAAACAAGTGAATCCATAATTTTTGGCATGATTTGCTGTGCATACCGGCTAAGGGCGCCTTCACTTGAAAAGCTTATTAGTTGGTAGAGGTAAAGAATGTTTTTAATGCTTGTGTAAGAGGAATCCTTTATGTTGTTAACTGGTATACCTTGAGTCGCGGTTGGTGTATTAGCAATGTTCGTTGATTCAAGCTAGATAATAGATGTTTTTTATAGCCTTAAATTGAATAGATATTTAATTATCAAAATTAAGGGATAATACGCCCAAAACATTTCTAATGCCAGTATATGGTTGAAGTATTAATTAGACTGGATAACAAAAAATGGTCAAAGCAGATGAGATATATCACTATATCCTCCTGAAATCGAAATCATTGATTGCTTCATTGTCTCAATTTTTAATTCAATTACAAAATCTTTGCAAAATGGTCTTAGTTTTAAACTTCTAAAAGCATGTTTAAAATAGATAAGTTTACCAAACGTTAACACAATTTAAGCCTAATATAATGTTATTGGCAGATTTAAAAAAAACTTGTTTACGGATTTTGACTAACTTAAAATTTTAACGCCAATAATAAATTGAAAATTGTTGACCTAAATTTAAACAATAGCAGCAATACCAGCATCATATTTATTTGATTAAAAATTTAAATATTGTTTTTTAAAATCAATAATTTAATGACCATCTAAACTTAAAATAGAGGAAATTCTTTGTTTATTTTTTTCCAAAATTCTGTCAATTTAAAAAACTTAAATTATTGTGATCAAAATGACATAAGAAATCAAGAAAAGCATGGGAAAATTTAAAAATTAAGTCATCAATAAAATATGGTTTTCTTGAAGGGGCATATTTTTAAAAAATTATAATCGGTCTAGTTACATATAGCGTTCGTATAAAATAATAGAATTTACTAATATTGATATTAATGTTAAATCGTTTAATTCTATCTAACAAGGCAGCGAAAAAATCGAATAATTAACATATTGAACCAGGGTGCTTTAAAAAATTAATTTTTTTGGCAAAAAAAAAGATCAATTTAAAGTTACTAGGTTTTGCAAGGCAGACCACAGAAGAACTGTTATAGAAAATAATCAAGATAAACCTTAGGAATGATGTAAGGGAGCAGTGCACGGCTTTTAAGGTCCATCATTTCTTTTAGGCCCTCGAGCAAGTAATTAACTTCCGAACTTTCATCTTCGTCAACGCTCCCCTCTTCTTCATCCGAGCTAGGTTTTTCATCAAACTCCGCATGTTTATGCTGGAGATTTTCAACCTTATCCTAATAGTAATAAGAATCAAAGTAACACGTATCGACAATAAATCAAAAATTATTAATAACGTTTATATTACCTTGATGTCTTATTTAAAAAATAGGTTGACCGTTTTTAGCTTCAGGAGCAAACAGCCGTTATCACTGTTGAAAAGGGCAACGATTGTACTTATAATTCCTATATTTATTTATAATTTTATTTTTCTTTATTTAAAAGGTAAACATTTTTCATTAAACAAAAATTTTTTTATTTTTTATTTTTTCGAAAGTGCTAAAAAATACATTATTAGTCTTAATTAAATTTGAATAAAAATATTTGTGAACTTAAAAGATAGTATAAAAAGAACTCAAATGAGTATTTTTTTTTTAATTTTAGCAAAATTTTTAAACGTTCGGCCCAATTTTATTTTGAAGCTCTGAGCAACGGCATACGAAGACATGAGTGCACAAATTTTTTTTGTTCTATTGTGTAAAT
>CM060243.1:29604154-29634865 GCA_030555515.1 Acutogordius australiensis
ATAAAAAATCGACCCGGCCCGTAATTATTCATTCTATTTCAGGCTGCCCGTCGGATGCCTTTTTATTTTGCACGGACCGGCCAGTTGGCACTGTGGGAGGGTTTTTGGGTCCCGATTTTGATCTCTAGTCTATAGGTCACAAGATAAATTACTTTTCTCACGTAATGATATATTCCGATGGATACAGGGGTGAAAATATGGCTGGCGAAAAAACGGTCAAACCCATATTTATGCCCGAAGATAACATTTACATCTAAAATTACTTACTCAATCAAAGCGAATGTATTATGATTGAAATGGCCGTAAGCTTGATTCACGTAAGAACGAGCAAAATTTTTTGTCGCAAGAAGTATCTCACGTAAGGCATCATTGACCTGATCTTGGGTGATAAGGATACTCACCCCTTCATCCTCTTCACTTTCGTCAGCTGATCCGTCGCTGTCGTCTGCTTCATCAAAACTATCGTCTGATTCATCACTTTCATCTGAATTCTCATCACCCCGTTTATTCGATTGGAATTTTTGCGATTTTACGCCAGTTGCTGCAAATTCGTCCTCATTTGATTTCAAGTTCTAAATTAAAATATTAATTATATCTATTGGGATAAAATATATGTTAATATTCAAACATTTATTTTTTATAGGTCCTTTCATTATTAGGTAAACAAACCTGGCTTATTATACCTTTAATATACAAGTCAAAAGACGCGTTGATATTTGTAAAACTCGTGCATCAGAAGCCTTAAAAAGTTGCAACAAGGCTTTCACCGAATTCAAACGATACGGTGCTAACGTGGGATCCATAAACGTTATACCGCAAGCTGTAAGTTTAGACTCTCGCAATTCGTCAGCAGTCAATTTTTTCTTGGTGATAGGATCGATGGTTTCATGCCTCATTTTAATGCAGTAGAACAACACATTTATAAATTATAATAATTTCAGGGTTATTAAAAATTTCTATAATAATTTTTTTATATCAACTAAAGGATATACATGGGTAAACATTGAAAGGCGAAGAAGGGAGCTGGAAAAATTAATAAGTAACAGATATATACTTAAAATTGTATAAAAGGTGCCGCTTTATTTGCCTTCATTTTTTAAAAATTACTCGATAGCTTGGACAATTAAAAGACATCGGTGATTTTTGGGTTAGGGTCTATTAAATACTATTTCCATTTTGCATTTTTTTCACAAATAGATAGAAAATAAATTTTTTGGGGTTCCTATAAATTAGGCCTTGTATCTGAACCCTTTTTTGAAAATTTTTAATTTTAAATATCAAATTAAACGTTGCCTAATTATTTTATTAAATTTTTTAAATTACTATAATAATAACCACCACAAGTTGTAGAAAGCCGTAGAAATTCTTGCTATTCCTAAAAAGCACTCTATAACTTCAATTCCTACATAAGAAACAAAGCATTTTCCTTAAAGCCATAAACATTTAGACTCCGAAATCAAAAAATTGCGTTTAAAGAAATTTTTCGTCTGAAACAAGACCTAATAGATTAAATAAAATCAAAACAAGTGAATTAGGTCATAAGATTAAGTAAACGTAAAAAAAGGATAGTTGCCCTTTAAGTTAAAAAACTTATTTAGTTTATTTAAAACATCCACTATAAACCCGTATCAAAAAATTTTACATTTAATTTTTAAGTTAAAAAACGGCATTAATAAGCCTTAATAGATTTAAAAATCATCCAATCCTTACGAAAATCTTAAGCCATATATATTTTATATTTCTAAAAGCATTGAACAAAAAATTTTTTTTAACAATGGTTATATCTATTTTTTTAAAAAGGTTGGCAAAAAGCTGCACTAATATATTACCAATCAAAATAATATTAAGAATTCTTTCAGGAATTCCTATTTAATTCATTTCTATATAACATTTTATATTTTAACGAGTACAATAATTGAATAATATATTTTAAAATATTAATCTCGTATTTTTATGTTTTATGTATATATACTTAGATGTTCCTTCTTCATCGTCATCCGTTTCACTACCACCACGCAAAAATAGGTGAAGCAGTACAAGACCGGCCAAGCAATGATCATTGTTACGGGCCGCATCAATCTTATCGACATTTTTTATACCTGTAGCTTGATTATGATACTTGTACTCGTTATCGCAGCTCCGTAGAGCTGGGAACAAACATTTCTCAAAGAGGTAGGATAAACTGTCATTCGTTTCAAACAGGGCAAGGATATCCTGAAACGTTTCTAGCATCTGACACGGAAATATTTTTAATGGGTGGATAATTTCATGAAAACTTGTGACATAAATATAATAACGAGGTTATGTAAAGTTGGCTTTGTAAGGGGCTTTTATGATTTTTTATAAATTAAATAAAAATTATTTAAACATTGCTTTAAAGGATGTGGCACTTTAAGCAAAATCCTGTGGGAAGTTAAATTGCTAAAACATTAAAAATAAATTTAAGTATACAATGAGCCTTATACGAACCTCAGATATGACATCTTTAAGTGAATCTTCTTGATTTTCATCATTCTCTTCATTGCATTTTTTGTCGTCCGAATCTTTGCTTGGTTCATTCGCCTGCTGTGGGGGATTCAAATAATTTTCAATTTTTAGGTGAGGTATAACCAAGTAAATAAGTGAATCCATTATTTTTGGCATGATTTGCTGCGCATACCGGCTAAGAGCACCTTCACTCGAGAAGCTAATTAGTTGGTAGAGGTAAAGAATATTTTTGATGCTAGTGTAAGAGGAATCCTTTATGTTGTTAACTGACGTACCATGGGTCGCGGTAGGTGTATTTGCAATGTTCGTTGATTCAAGCTAGATAGTAGATGTTAAGAATTTTTTATATCTACCATAAATTGAGAAGATATTCAATTAGTAAAACTAAGGGATACAAAACTTCCAATGCCAGTTTTTGGCTAAAGAATCTATTAGACTGGAAAACAAAAAATGGTTAAAGCAGAATAGGTATATCATTGTATTGAATTCAAAATCTTTATTTCTTCCCTTGTCTCAATTTTTAATTAGAAAGCAAATTTGCATAAAAATGGTCTTAGTTTTGAACTTCCAAAAGCAAATTGTTTAAAATTGATAAGTTTACCAAATATTTACACAATTTAAGCTTAATATAATATTTTGGTAGATTTAAAAAAAAATTGTTTACGAATTTTGACTACTTAAAATCCTTACGATAATAAAAAATTGAAAACCTTTACCTAAATTTAAACAATAGCAGCAATACCAGCATTTATTTGATTAAAAATGTAAATATTGTTTTTAAAAATTATTTAATAACCATTTGAACTTAAAATAAAAGAATTCTATTTTTTTTCCATCATTTTGTCAATTTAAAAAATTTGAATTATTGTGATTAGATCACAAAATTAAGAAATCAAAAAAGCACTGGTAAATTTTAAAATTAAGCCATCATTAAATATATATTTTTCTTTAAAGGGCAAAATTTTTAAATATTGTAATCGGTCCAGATACATATAACTCACAAAAAAGGTGAAACGTTAGTTAAAAAATAATGGATAATATTAGTATTGGTATTAATATTAAATCGTTTAATTCTATGTAAGCCAGGCCGAGTAAGGGTTAAAAAAGAAGGCAGCGAAAAAATCAAAATATATTTAACATATTGAACCAGGTTGCTTTAAAAAATATAATTTCCTTGGTAAAAAAAATTATTTTAAATTACTATATTTTGCAAGGCAAAAAAAAGAACTATTACGAAAGATTAAATAAAATCAAGATAAACCTTAGGAATGATGTAAGGGAGCAGTGCACGGCTTTTAAGGTCCATCATTTCTTTTAGGCCCTCGAGCAAGTAATTAACTTCCGAACTTTCATCTTCGTCAACGCTCCCCTCTTCTTCATCCGAGTTATGTTTTTCATCAAACTCCACATGTTTATGCTGGAGATTTTCAACCTTATCCTAATAATAATCAAAGTAACACGTATCGCAATAAATCAAACATTATTAATACCGTTTATAATACTTTGATGTCTTATTTAAAAAATAGGTTGACCGTTTTTAGCTTCAGGAGCAAACAGCCATTATCACTGTTGAAAATGGCAACGATTGTATTTACAATTCCTATATTTATTTATAATTTTATTTTTCTTTATTCAAAAGGTAAACATTATTCATAAACTAAAAATTTTATTATTTTTTATTTTTTCAAAGTTTAGTGCTAAAAAATACATTTTTAGTCTTAATTAAATTTGAATAGAAATATTTTTGAACTTAAAAGATAGTATAAAAAGAACTCAAATGAGTATTTTTTTTAATTTTAGCAAAATTTTAAAACGTTCGGAACAAATTTATTTTAAAGTTCTGAGCAACGGCATACGAAGAAATGAGTGCACAATTTTTTTTGTTCTATTGAGTAAATTATATTGACCGATTAAAAATGTGTCAATACTGTAATAGTAATGTAAAATTAATAACAAATAACACATCAATAAAACTTTGATAAATGAAGTAATTGATTAATAAAAAAGGTAAGCCTTCCTAATTTTTCGGATCATAAATTAAATTTGCAATAAACATTAGAAATTTAAAATTAAAAAAGAGAGATGTTTTTGCGACATCGGAAATTATGAAACTAAAAAGTGTTTCAAAAAATATTATTATTATAAATAACTTTAACTTTTGAAAATATGTTAAAATTAATTTTTTAATCTCAAATATTTTTAAGTTCTCATTCGCCCATATTTAATTAAAATATATTTAAAAAATAAATTTTAAAATTCCTAAGATGGCAGGTTTGATCTCTGTGGTTAGCTCAAAACTCTCAAAAATTTGTTGACCTGAGTAATAAGAATGAAAAAACTCTCTGCTACAAATTTTTTAAATTTTGGTAGTGCAGTTCTAAATAGAACTATAAGAGCTCTGTGCCAAAATACATATAAATTAAAAATTAATATAAAAATTTGCAATACCAATTCCTTAATAAGCGTAGGTATAATGTTATCGAGAACTTTTTGACCCCCTAACAAATGATATTTATCGAAAAGTTGTAAAGCTGCAAGCCTGAGTTGTTCACTTGGATCTTTGAGACAACTAATGATAACGTGATCGATGGGCGATGAATACATAAGGACCTATCAAAACATCATGGAACTTTTATAATATATGGCTACCTTATCGTTTACTTAATAAAAATTGTGTGCAAGTGGATTTTGAAACTGAATTAATAAAAAAGGCTTAGGTTAGACTAAATCAAGAAATCAATTAGGTTTATGTGGTATAATTAAACGTTTAATACGGGTTAGCAAGTTTTATAGTTATATATATACTAATTAATCATACCTTCTACTATCATTCAAATTAATATACTGTATGTTTTTCTGGTCAAACTTTAAAAGCATGTTAGAAAAAAATGTTGATAATACAAATAAAATTCGAAGAATATAAAAAAATATATTTATATTAGCCGGAATATTCATGCCACTTCAAAGTTTAGAAGCGGAATATTTGTAAATCGGATGTTTGAGCTTGATATACATAATTTAATATTTTGTTTTTTTCGGATAAAAAAATTACAGTTTTGATTTTAATAATGGGTATTTATTTTTGGAGCCTCATCACCAAAAACGTGAACGATTTTCGTAGGAACAAAACAGAAAATTAAACAAAAAAATGAATTAAAGCAAAAATGCAGATTGGTCCGCCACATTTTCAAAAACTCCACAGAACCTTCATTAATTTTTATAGTGTGCAGTATACCAAATCGCGCGTCGAGTTCTGTAGCACAAATCGAAGTGCAATACAAATAGCCCGACGTTCATTCGTTGCTTCATCTTCTTCTTCCATTTCCCCACTGGATTCAGAGCCGTCTATTGAATTTGCAGTGGAAGAGATGTCACTATACAAATCTAAACAATTTGAAATTTATAATTATATATTTTAAGATAATTGTGTTGACATCATTCAATATGTGAAAACCAAAAAAAGGATTTGAAATAGAGGACATAAAGTGAAAAATATAAAACGCATGTTTATAAAAATAAATGACCACCGTAGTAATCTTTTAAAATGACAACTACTTCTTTTCCATTTCTGTTTTTTCGCCAGCTCAAATTTTCTTTATAAACATTCAATAATCGCGAGAATGCCAAAATACAGACCAATACTTAGAATAAAAGATGATAAAAAGTTCCTTGCTTTTATAAAATGTATTTTACTAAACAATTAGTCGCCTATTGAACCTTATATTTAGTTATAATGCCCTATTAAAAATATATCTCGTTTTTTGTACCCAAGCTGCCAAATTATGGATGCATAAGTTATAAAATAAGTTTATACACAAAAAAGTAAAATAAATGAAGAGTATATAAAAATGTTGTATATTTTTTTTTTAATTTATTATTTTTATTCGACAAAATTGTATTAAATGGAATATCAATTAAAGTTACATCTTAATATTGAAAATATTAATATATATACAAAAAATGTTTCCATTTTTTAAGTTTTAAATTTCCAACTAGCATTAGCATTTTTGCGACTAAATAGAAAGCAAATAATTTAAAAATAGAAAAGAAAAAGAAAAGAGGAAAGATAGTAAAAAGTATTGTTTTAGGCAAAGTTTAAGTTTAACTTTGGCGACCTCATTAATCATTCTAATTATAACTAGAAATATCAAGTTGTAAAATTATTATCAAATTTTTCATTAAGCTGCATTCAATTAGATTACTTTTACATAATAATCATTGGAATGACGCCGCGTTTTCCAGATACAGCATACAGGCTTTACAACTCTGGCAAAAGTAAAAAACCAGAATCCACCTGCTAAAACAATGCCCCCCCCCCTTGCCCTACATTTCCGGAAAAACTGGCATACCCGTCAGGAAATAGCCTCTTATTACTTTTACATAAAATGAAAAAAAGGAAAGGTAAACGTCTTTAAATGTAAATTAAACATTTTTTGGCAGGGATATAAACACTCAAGTTTGAATGCACATTAAAGTAAAATATATAAATTGATAAATACCCGCTTCGTTTTCACCAACGATATCCTCCTCAATATCGTCCTTATATTTAAACGTGGCATCAAAGCGTTCTCTGAGAATGGCGAGCAGCTCAGGGAGCACGCCTTCAAGTTTTTTAACAATGTTCCCAAGCGTAGTACCAGCCATCTATTTTGAATGTTTTAAATGGTAAATAATAGGTAACTGTATAATTAAGGGCTATACGACAATCAAATTTATTAAAGCTTATAGTAAAATTATTATCCATAGTGGAGCGATAAAAATAAAAATTTAAAACGAGAGTCGATTATAGGAATGGTAATAAGGACTGCTTTAGTTTGAGGCTAAAAGCTTCAGATTATTGCTTCACAAAAAAATGTTGTAAAATTGTTTACCTCATGCATCACTTTACCTATTATACCTATAAAAGGTATGAAGGCTTCGTAACATAACACTTAAATTTCTTGAGAGTTAGGAGTTATACCTGAGATTAACCTAACATATGAGGAAGTTAAGACAATCCTGATAAGCCTTTTTGGTAATCACTTAGTTAGTCAGTTTACCCAATAAAAGTGTTCAAGCAAAACGGGCAAACAACCAAGTCATAATAGCTTTCAGGAAACCAACCGTGAAGTGAAATTTAATCTTCGCAAATTCACAAGGCCAAACTGGCAAACTCAACTTCACGTATCATTCACGCATATGTAAAGCCCGGCAAGGATGTCTTGGAGGCGGCTTTCGCCGAGAGCTTGAGAAATAATCTATTTACAAATAGTGTGTTAGGTAATATAAAAATTGGGCAACACAGATATTTTCGTTAAAAAAACAAGAAATAATAAAGGGTTAATTTGAAATATCAGAATTTTTACTATGTTATACCTCTAATATTTTATATAATTTACAAAAATACATGATTTTATCCCAAAAATAGACTTTCAGCTCTATAACAATAATTAAGCAAGTTTAAAAAACATCTTAAAATAATTGCAAAATAAGCGCAGATAATTTCACACCTCATAAGTATTTTCCGAAGCCATTGTCTCATCACTTTCGCTTGTTATACTGGTCATTTTGCCAGTTATGCCTGTAAACACAAAAAAATGTAATGGGACATTAAAACATTGTTACGTTTAAATAAAATATAGTTTATAAAGGTTTAAGTTATTACGTTAAAAACTTGATTTCATCTTACAAACTATTATAAAAACAATTTAAGAAACAGTTAAATGGTAGGCCTATTAATATTTTATATATCTTATTTAATACATAGTAGGAATATAATTTATGACCTATAATTTTGAATATAAGCTCCCCAATTAATTGCACCGAGCTGTAACGTATCCTCCAATCATTGTTAAACTCGCTGGCTCGTACATTAACTTTAACCTTTTCATCCATCAAGGACCTAAAAGAGGAAAAAATAATCAAAAAGTTACATCATGTATAGAGAAATTGTATTTATAATTAAACAATATAAATAATAAAAACTTTTCTTTTTCTTCGGTACTTTGGACGTAATCCTGTATTTTCACGTTATTAATTAGTCCATTTTGTATTTGCGGCAAGAAAGATTGGGAAATCACATCCAAATTATAGGTATTTATTATCCCTTTCCCCGCCTTAATCGCCGTTTCCCTAACAAATTCAGACTCGTCGGAAAGTCCCTTAATATAAATAAAAAATTTATGACAATTCCTATTACACAGGTCAACAATTTTATGAGAGTTATGAGTTAAATACAGAGATCAAACCTGCCATCTTAGGGAATATTAAATCCGTTTACCGTTTTTCCTAATCAAACTTAGTTAGTCAGTTATAAACATTAAAAATTTCAGGAAAAAAGGTCAAAAAACCAAAAAAGATTCAAAAACAAAAATAAATTGAAATTTTATTTTTGCATATTTACAGTAGTTAAACTGTTAAATTTAAGCTTCAAATAATATTTTCATTAAAAACCAATAATATATCGTGTCGTATTTAAGTTTGGACGCGAAATATTTTGTATTATCTAGATGTCGATGTAAGAGCTTGATATATTAGGGCACGTGCAAAGTGAGTTTTTATTTTCGTGAAATTTTCAAAATTTTGAAAAATTTTATTTTGAAATAAAACGCAAATTTTAAAAAGTTGCCAAATTTAGTTTATGCACATAAAATGCTTTTTCAGAATTAAAAATATTTTTGAAAAAATTTTGAAAAAAAATATTTAAAATTTTCAGAATTTTGAAAATTTTACGAAAATAAAAACTCACTTTGCACGTGCCCTTAATAAAATTTTTTTCCATTATTTGTGATTAAAAATATACAAGGGATTTTAATATGCAAAAAAGATTTTTAAATTTTTTTAAGGTATATTTAGATCTGTCAATTTGGTCAAAAAAGGCCATTTTTCGTTATAGACGGATCTAAGGAGCCAAAGACGGAAGAAACTTAGAAAAACGAAAAACGTATATTAGATTAGGCGATCATGGGGATGCATTCTTTTATGTTTTAATAATAATCACGTTTCTGACATAAATATTTGTTGACCTGGGTTATAAAACTTTTAACATAAGATTATAAATAAGACCGAAAAACGCATTTGGCCATATATAATAAAACATTATACGGTAAGTAATGACGGGACAATCCTATCAATGTAGGGTATGAAGGAGGTTTGAAAGATTTGCGGAAGGTATATGAAGAGCATAATGTATCCGTCTTTAACAAAGGGCCCTATCGAAGGTTTGCGCAGGGTGTTCATGATATCTGTGATGAGGGAGCTAAGCCTAGCGATACCCAGTTTGTGTATAACGACGCTGAGGCCTTGTTGAAATAAATATAACTTTATTTGAAGTATTTTAAATAAGGTCACGTTTGAAAGTATTCAATACGGCAAAAAATATTTTTCTCTCGATTTTTTTTTACATTTTGACGGGCAGAGGAATGTACAAATTAGTTGTTCAAGTGAAAAAATATGTTTAAATAAAATGTTTAACAATACAACAAATGCCCAATATACATGTTAATATTTCCGTTTAAAATGGGCCTACACACGTCTACAAAGATTTAGGTGTTCAATGAAGTTTATAATTTTTGTTATTTTTTAATCCACAATAGATCAAAACATGGCTCAATCGGGGGAAGTCGATTTAAGGCAAAGTTTGGCAAGACTGATTTTGCAATCAAGGCTTTTTTCTATATACTTAAATCAACTGTAACTTACATTTTTCATAGGCATAACAAGCTTCAAATTCCACATTAAATACATATTTACCCAAAATTTATATGGCACAATTATTGAAAGGGTTAAAATAAAAAGTTAAATTGTTTGCAATTGAATATCAAGGTTTTATTACACAGCTTAACTCTTTAAGAGTGAGCTAACTACGGAGATCGAACCGGCCATCTTAGGGATTTTAAATCCGTTTACCGTTTTTTCTAATCAAACTTAGTTAGTCAGCAATAAATATTGAAAATTTCAGAAATAATGTCAAAAAACAAAAAAGATTCAATAAAAATATATTAAATTTTTTTTGCATATTCACTATAGTTAAACTGTTAAAATTAAACTTTAAACAATATTTTCTTTAAAACCAATTATTATATCGTGTCGTATTTAAGTTTGGAGGCAAAATATATTGTATAATCTAAATGCTGATGTAAGTGCTTGTACTAAAAAATTTTATTTCTCATTATTTGAGATGATAAATATAAGTTACATGGGATTTTAAATAAAAATAAAGATTTTAAAATGCTTTCTTTTTAGGGTATTCTCGAGGTCAAAAAATCTGTTAGAAAAGCCATTTATTCGATATGGACGGATCTAAAGTTCCGAAGGCGGAAAAAACTATGAAAAAACAGATGAGGTAGGGCCATTATGGGGACAAATACTTTTGTGTTTTTATAAACATTTTTTGTAACATTGAAATTTGATGACCTGTGTTATATGTAAATTAATTTAATTAAATATTTTAGTTTTTTATTCTAATTTGTGTTTTTAACATATTTTAATCGCACTAAATATAGGAGGCTTGGTTTTATCAGAAAAAACGGTACAAGATATGAAAGATACGAATGATAATATCATCAATCTTATAAATGAATTTATATATCAAAATTTTTTATAACAGTGTTGTTTTTGAATTCCCAAAAAATACCTTGTGCAGCTCCCGACCGGTTAACGCTTGACACGTCTGAAACAAGAGTTTTCATGAGCCAATCTAATAGATCTTTCTGCAAACGTTGAGCCAACACATTGAAATCCTCTGATTTTGTTGTAGCAGCAGAATCAGGTATTGGTACTTGTCTACCGCTAGAAAGGGAGGATGCGATGAGAATGACCATAAGGTTTCCCAGAGCGAGCGATGCTTGATTCCTAACTTCGGGTAATGGGTCAACAATTGCAATTTTCAGGCTTTTAACGCTTTCCTGGAGGTAAGGACGAATTTCCTATTTATTTAAAAAAACGATATACATAAGGCGGTAATAGATATTAATAAAAATAGAACTTAAAAACTTAAACAATTATCCAACGTAAATTTTCGTAAAAATTAAAATAAAAAAAAAACATTTAAACAAAGAACGTTTAAATGTAATAGCCAGTTACAATTCCCTTGCATTATTAAAAAACATCAGTTATGTGGTAAAACACCAAAAAAATTATTACATTTTCTTTGCATAGTTTAAAAACATCAGTCAGTATCCGTAATGCCATACGTCTCATTTCAAAAGCTCGATCTTGTATTGCACGTTTAATAACTGGCATAAGTAGGGCTAAGATGCCACTATCGATTGCGGTTGTAAACACATGGCCCTCTAAAAAGCATTGTAAAATACTGATAATATATATAAATTATATAAAATTTACAACCTACAAAGACATAGAGCAATTTATATTTGTATAATGAATATGTCAAATACTAGAAATGTAAATAATTCGGGAAAAAACCAATCAGGAGTTTCAGACAGGCAAACATCTTAATGTCCGGGTGGCTCATAGCTTCAATAAGATTATCAACAATCTCTTTTTTGCTAATAGTAGGAAGTCGTTTATCGTCCGCCATGCCCAAAATAACATTTTCCGATGTGAGGTTAGAAGAAGGAGTGAGTTGTTCATATTCTGTGCCCCCAGTGGCAATTTTACGTATAGCTTTACGGCTTTCGTCCCGAATTTTATCGTGAGAATCGCATAGCTTCTCAACTAGCTCAGCCATGACCTGAGGCATTAAGTTTGCCAAATTATTGTTGTCGCTAGTGTCATCAGTATTAGCATCTCCTATTAATGTTATGCAATAGATAAAGGTTTATTTAGTAGATAATCTGAAATTATTCAATTCAAATTTATAAAAGTCATAAATTTAACAATAAATTGGAAAATAAAAATATTTATAGTTTTAATTTAGTATGTATTAGATAGAAAATTTATCCCCATTTAATGAAAGATTATATTCAATTCGGGAAATAGGAGAGAAGAGTTTACTTAGCAGTACATATATATGAATATTTGTCGTTAAAGTTTATAATATGCTAATTTATATGATTATTTTTGTCCTTTGCAAATTTTTTTTCTAATTAGAATAAACGTCACCTGAATCTAATTGTTGTGGCGATTTAATTACGGTACATGAGAGCATTTGAATCGCGGCTAAACAATAAAAAAAATGACAAATGTTGTACCAAATTTAAATAAGGTGAAAAACGATAACGCTCGGACTAATGCTACTTTGTCATCTTTTTTAACCATTTTCCCTCTATTCTTCAAATAAATCTTAAACTTGCTATAAACATTTAAATGCCGCCAAAACTAAATAATGCCGTTTTTTAAGCTAGACCTATAGAAATTAAAAAATCATCAAAATGAGCATAACAGTTTGTAATGCAATTCAATTTCCATTTATCTTAATTAATATTTGTAAATTAATAAATAACAAGCAAATATTGTATAGAAATTGGTGCCTGTCTCGCATCTTTTTCACTTTTTACTTAGTCCCTTTTTCGTTATAAATTCTAATCCGGTCCAAGATAATTATTATCATCTAAAAAATTCAAAATGAGTTAAGACACAAAAAAAATATTAATTGAAACAGGATTTGAAAGCGAAATAAAAAAGGTTAATAAGTCGTGACCTTTTGTCCCGCTTAACCAGTTTTTCCTAAATTTGTAATTTTTTTTCAAATTTTAAAACTAATTAGACTAGAACAACAAACTTATAATAATTACCATAAATTTTCATGTCTATAGGTGACTAAAATATTGGCGGCTCTAAGAAAATGAAAAGAGGTTTGACTAACCTGAAGAGATAACAATTAATAAAATTTTATAATAAAAAAGGGCTGGGAACCTATTTGTGTCCGCCAAGCATTATTAGATAGGGCCTCAATAAGGGTGGGCAGAACTTTGTTCGTCATTTCGGTAATATCGACGCGTCGAGTCATTACCTCGAAACATTCCATAGCAGCTGATCTAACGTGATTAGCGTTTTCGCTGAAGCTGTGCATAAGCAATATGGGTAGCGTAGTCTCAATCATAAGATTTTGGATTTCTGGAAACAGTGAACACATAGAAAGTATAAATAAATAAGACGACCTTATGAAAATGATGTTTTAATCTACACTATTACCGTTAAAGTCTAAGTATTTGGTAACGTTTTTACAATAAAATTTGGATATGTTTTAATATATGTGCAAAATTTTTTAGAAAATTACATAAGTCTTACACTAATTTGAAGAGGTTTTGTCAAGTTTATGAAAAAACAGTGAGCAAATCTACAATATGGCCTTTTCTCTATTTTTTTTCCTTTTCTCTTGCGGGCTATAGCAAGCTTAAAAAATTTACCAGATACGCACAAAATTTTAAAAATATGAATGATAATAATGAATTATTAATTCAGATATGACCAAGCTAGGGGAAAGGCATTAAAATTGTTTTTGCAACTAAGACAAGCTCTATAACTTAAGTATTGGAGGTTCAAAAAAAATTACGATTAAAAATTATTTGACCTTTATCAAAGAACATGTGAGCCTGTTATTAATAACAATACTTTTGGTCAATTTAGCTATTTTACATATATAAATTTTTTTTTTCATATTATTTAGTTTTAAATATCATTTTTAAATTATAGTTGGCTTATAAGTCCAAAAAAACGGTAAAACGGCTTTGAAAAACTTCCGTATAGTAGATTTGGTCCCATTAATTAGCTTATATATCTATAAAATTTGTCTTTTTGTTTTTTTAAGATTGTGGTACGATTATATAATAAACCTTGATTGTACATGAATACAAGGTGAATATATAAAAAATTTTATAAAATCGGTTTTACGTTTGAGATTACTTAATAAAATTTTGCACATGCCACCATCAACAAACACTTTATTTTACATACAAAAAACTAATATTAAATTGGTTATGTGTCACTTCCTTAATAAAAATTTCATTTTAAAAATTTATATAAAGTTTTGTAAAACCGAATAAATTTGCACTATCCTCCGAAACTTCCGTTTTTGATTTAGGAGAGAGGTTTGAATGATGAAGAGTTGTAGTTGAAAAGCCAATTATGCTTATAATTGCTTGCAAAAGGAAGAGGCAACCTAATTAAAAAGTAGTTAATTCGAATTTAACAATAAAATAATACTGGTAACCACGAAAGATGTATTTTCAATTATTAATTTAATGAAATAATTAATTTCAACCACTTGGCGAAAGATAAGTTTGTTTTAATTACAATTTTCCAATCTATTTTATAACAACAATTAAGACTGACCTTTAGTTGAAACATTTAAACCTAAATAAAATACTATTTAAATATAAATGATCACTCTTACTCGCTAAAATGTTTATTTAAACTTTTACATTTGGTTCTTAAAGTAATAAGATTAGATTATAAAAAAACTATATAACAGTGGATAAATATCATGATCAATTTAATTTTCATTATCTTTAATATATACACTGAGCCATACTAAGACTAAAATAAAATTATAGTTTATGTTGCCCTACTTTATTTAAACTAAAAAAAAGGCTTGATAATTATTTTCGTGTAGGTTTAAATAAACAGGTGGAAAAAAACAAAGTGGGTTCGTAAAATATCAACCAAAAGGCCGGGTTAGATTAAAAATTTAAATCAGCTGATGGACCGAGCTAGAAGGCCAAATCTTAGAAATCACAATCGGGGTTAATTTAAATTTAAACAGTTCGTGATATAAACCTTCGCGTTTTCTAGTTAATTTTTTTTCGTGCGTTGCTTTTAAGATATCTCCCATTTGCTCCAAAAAGTTGCGGCAATCTTCGAGGCCCGAAGGTGGTGTATCGGATAATGCTTCGGCGAATGGATGTAGGGACAGGCGCCTCATTCCCAGCATGATGGCAGCAAGGCCGTAAGCATAACCCTTACGTCTACCGAGCGAAAATTTGTTATCTTCAGGAATGATGAATAAAAATTATATTTGATAAATGCGCACGTACATTGGGTCGGGTTTTACAGATATCAAGATTAGTTCATTCGTGGAAAAAAAATAGAAAAAACGTTCATAAAAACAGCAACAGTTTATAAAGATTTACTCAACAGACTTTATAAACCCAAAAGGTGTGTTGATGTATTAAGATAAAAAGGTTTAAAAAGTTTTATGTATGTACCCTTATCATCGTCTGTCATTCCTAAAAGAGTGTTATTGAAATCTGCAAATTTTTTCTCAGTATATTGCGTGAATGCTTGCAAATCACTAAAAGTCTGCGTTAAATTGCGTATCATAACGTCGTACACCATGGTCGAAATACAAAAGGCAGCGGTTTCTTGAACCTTAACGATCATATTAATATAAAGTGTTGTGTAGATTAATCCTAAGTTGGGAAAATTCCATTTTTTTTAAAATAATTTAATGAAAACTAGGGGTTCAATTGTAAGGTGAACAAAATAACAAATGGAATAGATATATTTCCTCCTTAAAACTAATTGTTATTCTTAATTTTTAGAAACAAATAGAGTTACCACAAAATGTGCTTTTTTCAACTCTGGATTTCTCTAAACGAACAATATATCTCAAGAGTCTAAGAAATGATATTCACTTCCCTCAATGTCGAAAATTATGCGCATATAAAAAGCAATTAATAGTAATAATATAATCTAATTTATATAATATGAAAATTTTCAAGTTCCGTGTGCTAGTTAATACCTAAAAAAACTTATTACATTTTGCGCCGGCGTTTCGAGGGCCTTATAAGCCAAAGCGTATATTTCCATGTACGTTGTTTTGAATGTCATTCGTGCATTCACAGAGCTCTCTGGAACACTTACGCGACTAAGGATTAGAGCTGGATGGGAGAGTTCACGTAACAAAGTTAACATATTCTGGCGAAGTCCGTCGAACGAAGCGCCCTCGGGACAATTGCCAAGTTGAATCAATGTTAGGGATACGAGCTCAGTATAGAACTGGTTTAGTGCTATCTAGAAATGGAAAAAAAGCGCAGATGAGGGCACAATTTAAAATGAAAAAAAAATTCCTTTATTTTTTCGTAATATAAACAATAAACTAATTAGCCCGAGATAAATGTAATATTATCTATACAACAACCGATAATAAACTTTTGATATCGTCTTTAACCCTTAGATTAAAAACAGCATATTGTCAAAAAAACTACTTTAAACAAATAGAATTTTTAGTCGATGTGCCATATTTCAATTATAATTTTATTTTCATTTTCATCAACTATATTACATTAATTACATAATTAATATTAAACTAAAACATCAAAAAAAAACAATTAAAAACGACATTGGGGGTCGAGATGCTTTGCGGATAATATGCCTCGCCTCATCAAGACCTTATAGGTGGGAGGGATGTGTAGGATTTTTATCTTTATAACCTCTACTATTTTTGCAAAAAAACAAAAGTTCATTACACAGGCCCTATCGTAGAGCAGGTAAAAACTATTTACGGTAAATTGTATTCTAATTTTTGTACTTATATAACGGATTTTAAACACAAAGTCGAAGCAAACCAAATGGGGCACAAATGGTAGGAATAAAACAATAAGACTTCATAGTGGTCAAAAATAGTATTTATAGCTAACATATAAGACATAAACTGGCGCCAAGTAAACAAACTGCCCAATTATATTAGAGAACTTATAAAACGCCATAAAAGGGCTATAAGTAGACCTAATGCATGTTTAAGATTAAGTGCGATCGTGACCGAGAGGTTAAGGTGACTGACTTGAAATCAGTTGGGCTACGCCCGCATAGGTTCGAATCCTATCGATCGCGACATTATTTTTTTTTAACCCTCATGTAAATTTTTGGCAGTTCAAATATTTATATGGGACGTTTTTTTAGATTGATGGTCAACATGTTTATTGAAAGCACAAAGAGGAGTAATAAATTGTATGCATATTATTTATGTATATTGTATAATTTTTAGAGATATCTATGACACTAGTAAAAAAAATATTTACACCAAGAATTTGTTTCTAAATAAAGATTTACCAAATTTAACCTTCAACCTGATCTCCAATGTAAATATTTAAATATGACTTTTGATATTATGCAAATATATGAATAGCCCAAAAACTTCCATACAATGTTAAAAAAAAAGAATCAATATAAAAAACGGCTTATATAAATATTTGAACTGCCAAAAATTTACATGAGGGTTAAAAAAAAGATATCGCGATCGATAGGATTCGAACCTATGCGGGCGTAGCCCAACTGATTTCAAGTCAGTCACCTTAACCTCTCGGTCACGATCGCACATATTTTAGGTTGCGGACTAGAAGACTTTATGGTCTTTATACTACTGTTTAGAAAAATAGCTTTTTGTACATCTTTTGGGCGATTATTTTCGATGATTCATATTATATGTTTAGATATTAAATCGTTTAATTTTTTAAAGTTGGTCTGTTAAACCCTGTTATATATCTTGTTCCTATTTCCATTAACATTTTTTTTCGAAAAATACTTTAAACGGCTAAAATAGAAAAAAATATTCAAATGGATGTATTAGTTTATCTTTAAAAAAGAGGGTTGCTTAGGTAAATATAAAAATTAATGAATCAAAAAGAGTCATATAGCCCAAATGTGCAAACCTGTATTTTTGTGTGGCAGGTTGTAGAGGTCGTAAGCTCAAGTTCGTGCAAAACTGCGGCATTCGTCTTACAGGGTAAGAGGACGGCGTCGAGAGCAGTTTGCAAGGCGCACCGTCTAACAGAGGCATGTTCATCGGTGAGGGGAAGGTAAGCGGCGCCGACTATAAATCGATAAATTTGCAAAAGCGTATCAAACATTTTAGCGGATTCAATTGAAGAAGTTTGTTGATGCGTTGTTTTATGGCTGACACTACTACAACAACCTTGGGTAAGTTGATCGACTAAGCTTTTGAGGATGATTAAAAGAGAGTACCGAACTTCCCAAGACGATAACATAATTATTGTTGACTTTTCAAAAAAATCAATCATTGAGCAAATCTGAGAGGATTTGGTGTTGGTAACGGAGGTATGATGTCGTGTGACCTGAGGTAATCTGGATAACGGACCGGTCCCTTTTACGGGTTCAAATCTCTTTAGCTTGGAATTCTTTTCTTTGGCGCCTTGCTAATATAGAAAATACATTAATTTATTTCAAAGAAATCTATTTTGACAAAACACTAACATAACGGTTAACAGCTATGCCCTCTTACTTATAGTCTAATCCTACATATCAAATATTTTAAAAAAATGACTAGAAAAAATATATTAAATTTACTTCAACGCTTTGTTCGTAAAGGGTAAAAAGTTTAGATATACACGAGTCTATTATGTCATCACTTTTCTCCGCTTTATCTATCTCCTGACTGTGATTATTATGCCACGCAATTAGGTATTTGGCCAAAGCGACCCCGCATATTTCCCTTATTTCATAAGACATTTCCCCGCGTGAGGTAATATCAATTTCATATTTGAGCAAATTAAATGCGTTTGAATAGTTGTTTTTAATGCAAGGGCTATTATTGAGGAATATTGAAAGTTGCATATCCATTAATCGTTTGGAGAAAAAAGTTGAAACGGAGTGAGCATCGACAAGGATTTTGAGAAGCCTCGAAGCGAAAAGTTAAATTAATATACAAATAATGTAACTAAACTAACCTAACATAAATTCCAAACATAATAAAAACGAAACATAGCATAAAAAATTGCAATTTCTTACAAATTAACATACACATTGAATGGAATTAATAAAGAGATATATATGATAAATGTACAATCGCAATTACTTTTCAGCTAACGTCTTGCATTCAGCCGTATTATCAAAAGTTAGTATCCATGTTTTAGCCATCAAAATATCGTAAAAACTTGTCATATCTTTGGTATTAGTGGGTGACTTTTGATCCGTTGTAGTAAATATTTGTGATTGCAACAAATGAATAGGGTAAGATTCCAAAATTTGAAGACATATTAATCGAATGTTGGGATTGCTGTCAAGCAAGTGATTTGAAATAATCTAAAAAAATGAATGCGAAATCATATGATTTGGTTTATATATAAGTTGTAAGGGAAAAAATAAAATTTTTTAACATCAAACAAATAAATTTTGATAAATAGGGCATAGTAAAACTACCATTAATTCTTTAAGCAATTCCGATTTTTGGTCGCCGGGAGAAAGTGGTTTGTGTAAATGCAATTGCGCTAGGTGAGTCCGATTAGCTTGACAAAATCGATTTACAAGTAGTTGTATGCCATGCTTAATAGCAGGATCATCACTTTGTTCTACAAGTTGTTGAAAAATCATATCATCAAAAAATGTTTTACAAAAATTATACTTTAAAGTGGTGATAAATGTGTAAACATAAAATCAAGTCAATTGAAATTTAAAAAGATTTGAACAGTGATATAATCTACATTATGGCCTTATCTCTTATGTCTTTTTTTCCTAAAATTGAAAAAAATGAATTACAAATACCACTGTTTTTGCTATCGAAATAATTTTTTTTACCTGAAATAAAAATTTAAAATTTAGTTTAAGCTACAACATCTAAATTTAGGTAATACAAATTGTTCTCCCACCGAAATTATTTTAAATTTAATTTTTTAATACAAAACCATTTTTTTAATATTTGTTAAATTCATTTAAAATTTTTTGATAGTTTTTTGTTTAGCAGGCTTTCATAATTTAACCAAAAACGGGATTTAACCCCAAGATCGCAGCGTTAAATTGATAAATTTGTGTATATGTCTGATTTGTCGAACACGACACAAATCTAAATTTTTAATAAATACAATTTATAAGGTTGTATATTAATATTTACTTAAAGTGTGCAGGATAAATTGTATAATCCTTATTTTTGGCAAAATCTCAGGGATATAATAAAATCTTTCGGCTGAATCTTTATCAGGCACAACAAATAAATTTTCTAAAATATTATTGATATCGAATGAGTGGTTTTGAAGAAATGCATTGCCGTTTTGTGTGTAAGTAAAAGTCAATAATAAGGTTACTCTAACGTTCAGTGATTCGATCTATTAATAAAACATTATTAAATACGTTTTTGGCAAAATAAATAAATTAATACAAAATTTGATAAGACGTGTGGGTCTTATATTTTTGCAATATAATCCAAAGGGGCAATTAATAGATACTTTGGGTGTCTTGTGTTGAGCGTTATCAATGTCATGTTTTAATGCGTTAACGTGGAGCTGGAAATCATTTAGTAATTCATCAATAGATGAGTTATGCTTTTGATTTTGTTGCTGCGTATTTACGCAAATTAGTTCGGTTATCAATCTTCGGCCTAAAGGTTACAAAAAGAAATTAGATTGCCGTAAAATAATTGAACATCCCTTAATAATATGCATTTATTTAATTGTCCTCAAAAATACACAAAATGATAACAAGGTAAGCATTGCAATATTTGGTGAACTTAAGTTACCTAATTGTATATAGGATAATAGTGAAAATTACAAATTATACCAAGTTTAAAAGAAGTATACGTTCCTAGCTCAAAAATCGATTCACCACATTTGTAAAGCAAATCTTTGAATTTGCATATCAAGGAAAGAGGGTAATTAGGGTGTCCAAATCTCAGATGCTTCAAAAGGGCTGATATTGTGACATCCAGGTAGGGGTAAAAAATATGGGAGCCCTTGAAGTTTTTCATTTTGGCGCTAGGATGGTCGTTTGTTTCAGTGGGACATAGATCACGATTATTATAGGATTTTGTGGCAAACACAATTGATTTCAGCATTTGAAGAGATTGGACAAGAATCATATTAGTCTATATAAAATGAATAAACTTGTTATAGAATATTTAGATTCGGTACATTAGTCTTTTAAGCCAAAAACTATTTAAATCATTAAACGGCAAATATGTTTTATTTTAAACATCGGCTTTACATTAAAATTTACTCGTAGTTGGCCTAGCATATCCCTAAAACAATTCCAGCAGGCCGGGTTAAAAATTATGGAAACATTCAAGTGGCCTAATTAGATATCTTTTTATTTATTTGTAATAATGAAGTATTAACAAATAAAAAGACAAACATGGCGAAGGTCTAGAAGTTCCGGCTGATAAACACCATATATAAAAATAATTATTTAAAAGCACAAAAAATATCCAAATTATACTTTAGCAATTCCTGATCGAATTTTTTGTTCAGCTTCCCATGCCGCCTTTAGACTCGTTTTATGCTTTGGCTCAAGTATTTTCTCTAGCTTACTCTCTAGGGTAAATTTCACGCTTGTGGGTTGATGATGGAAATCGTCTGCTTTTGACACGTGATTTAAATAATCGTCTGCTTTTTCGTTTTCGTAAATAGGCTCAAAAATATCTAATAGGGCAAGAGCTTTCTCATATTGGTCTAATTTTTCAAGTAATTCCTGTCTTTCGATCGCATCCTTAACCGTTAATTCAATTTTAGTTCGAGTGAGTTTTTGTGAAGGTAAACCAAATGTCGTAGATTGCAGCGATTCAATTATTCTGATGATTGGTAAATACAAAGATACATTTTTGTTGGTCTAGGATTTTTTATAATTATTTAATATCACGTTATAGTTAAGCAAAAAATTTTTGTAATATACCAAGTCAGCCAATTCTCTCTTAAAAAAAATTAAATAGAGAGGTAATAAAAATTTTAAAATTCCTGTTAAAAATTGCAATAAACATTAAAAAGCTATAAAAATCAAAATATTATATAAAAGCTAATATCAACGATTTTATAAGCCACATTGTGGCTTAAACGAGGTTTATACAAAATACTCTCTCCTCCCTCTTCATTTTGCATATTTTATGGCTAAAAGTCGTCCATATTAATATAAAAAAAATAATGCCGAGTTGTAAAACTGAATCGGAAAAGATATTTGCGCGGAATTACCAGACGAATCTAATGAAATTTTTTTTATGTTCCTGCATCTCAGTTTTATACTGCTTTAAGTTTAAGGGAGTGACAAAATGTCGAAAAAGGGGCAAACAAGAGCTTCTCAAATTTTACAAAATAATTTCCCAAACACCATTCCCCTGAGAAAAAAAATGAAAGCGATGATTGTCAAGTTAACAAAACTCTTTAACTGAATATTTTTATAATAATCCAAAATGTGCTCTATAGTTTAATTAAATAACTAGGAAAGTTAACTAAATTTTAAACAATTCAAAAATCCTACTCTGTGTAAAGAGTGCGATCCCATAGTTGACTAGGAGGCGTATTAAATATTTGCAATTCTTCCGCTGTTTTGTTGTAAAGGGCATCTTCGTTGCAAATTGTGCCAGTAAGATTGGGTATCATAATTTCTAAGGTTCGGGAAGCTGACAGAGTCTTTATTAAGGTATCAATAACATTCGATTTCCATTTTATCTAATAAAAAGGAAAAATAATTTTGACTAAAAAATATTATTTACATGCTCCTAATCAGAGTAAGTGCAAAGGGTAAATTTTAATTTTTTTGTAAAAACAAAAAAAAATTTATGAGTATACTTTAGAAATTAGACCTGCCATCAAAAGAATTTAAATATGTTTTTATTCAAATCATACTTTGTAACTACAAACATTAAATCTTTTTGAAAAATGTTAAAAAAAACATAAAAGATATAAACAAAGTATTGAAAAAAATTTCTATATATGAAGTATTATAGTCAATTTTAGGCAAGGTAAAAAATGGGGCACCCCTTAAAGAGGCTTTTTTATTAAAGCCCACACTCAATAGGCCAAAAGAAGAAATTACAATTTTTTATGTAAGGGCTTTTTTCTTAGGCTAGAAAATAACATTTTTTTCCCTTTTGCCCAGGCTTTATCCAGCGAACTATAACTAATATTAACAAGTAAAATATTGTGTCGTATTTAGGTTAAGGTGCCAAATATTCTGTATATTCTAAACTTTAATTAAAAATTTATTTCTATTTATTAGAGATGAAAAATAAAATACAAGTGATTTCAATATGAAATAAATTTTCCTATTCTCGGGGTGGCAAAATCAGTCAATTATTTAAACTAAACTTCGGAGATTTGAGATAAAGCCATCATGTAGAATATTCCCCTAAAGTGTCATAATCTAATTTTCGGTGATTAATGATATTCAATCTGTGTTATTAAATTTTACTGAAAAATAGAGAATAATAAAATTAAAATATAATTTATAACATTTGTTGTAAATTTACAACCATACTTTTTCGGTTATTTAATTTACTATGATTTTAATTTGAACCCTAATTTCATTGTTCATTATAAATTTAACTGCAAAACTCTAATTATGTATATCGACAAACCAAAAAAAAATAATTAAACATATCACCTGATTTTGATACAAATTTTTTTTCCTATTTTCAAATCGTCATGTTTGCTTTCATTTTCGCCATTTTAAAAAAATTAAGATTTCATATAGGTAATGCGATATTTAATGTAAAAATTCTTTACACAACTTGAATTAAAAAATGCTTTTAATTTCAAAATCTTACTTTATAAATTTAACGGCAATATAAAAATAATAATAATAATTAATAATAATGATTAATAATAATAATAATTAATAATAATAATAATAATAATAATAATAAATAATAATAATAATAATAATAATAATAATAATATAATAATATATATAATAATAATAATAAAAAAATAATAATAATAATAATAATGAATGAAAACATAAGTTAACGGCCATTATCTTGAAAAAAAATTTACCATATAATCGTAACTATCATCTTGCAAAGAAGTATCTAATGAAACAAACGGCTGCACATTCATTTGTTTTAATACACCGAGAATAATGTTAGAATATGGCAAATCCATTATGCCCTCGTGCTGATAGTACTTAAAAAGTGCCCTAAGTAGTTGATTACCATTGGAATTGTGGGTATTACCTATTTTTAATAATTTATTTAAGTTTAAAAATAAAAAATACAAATAAAATTTTTGTTTGTATTTCTCCCATATTTTAAGTTTCAAATGTTTGCTTAAACTGGTCAATAAACATTGTAGTGCTCATTTTACGAATACCAGGCAATAAAAACCACTGAAATAATGTTAGGATGCTTACAGATAAGTGGATGACTTGTGATGAGGATTGATTTTTCGACAATATTTTCCAAAATATTCAAATCATGGCTATTATCGGAAGGCTTTACGATAGTTTTAAAGCATTGGACAAAAGAATTTGGCAAATAAACGACCTAAATATAAACAGGCCAATATATAAAGCTAGATTTTAAACAAGCTAAAATTAATTCTAGATTTAAAGAATAAATTAGGCAGTTTACAAAAATATATATTTACATTTTCTGATTGACTAGAGGCAGTGAGATACGTATTTCGATACACAGATTTTAATAGGTTTAGCAAATCATACAAGAATATAATTTGAATGTAGTTATTAGAATCGCTTTGTTTTTTAGGATCACCAAAATTTTTTGATGTGGATAATTTATTTGATGTCTTATTAACGGGAGTTGCTGATAGGACATTAAAGTTTTTTAATATAAGGATATGAATACAACGTAGAGATTCTTGCCTAAGTTCTTGATAAGGGCAACAACATGCAATAGCTATTAACGATTTGGTATATAACCTAACAAATAAAAAGTAAAAAAAGAAGTTAATTTTGTTTGCAACTATAACACAGGTCAACAAATATCAATGTTAGAAAAAATAAGTTATATATTTATAACATCAAAGGTCAAAAAAATCAGAAAAAGGGGTAAGGGTTCGACGTTTCTAGGGCAAAAAATCGCCTCGTTTACCAAGAGACGATTAAATAAGGGGGAGGGGGGAGGGATTTGTTCAAGTAAATTTGGCAAAAAAATTTACACTTTGGCCAAAATAATTAATAAGTTCAAGAGGAGAACGACAAAAATAGTAAAATATTAGGTTAAGACAAAAAAGGTACAGATTTTTAATCTCCTATAACGCAGGTTCATTACCTGACTAAAAGTTGTAATTTGTCGATGTGTGCTACGTATAAACACAAAAAATAAATAAATAAAGAATGCAATTCATTTTACCCAAAAGAGTAAAAAATCTATTTGTAAGGTATGTCTTAAAATTTATTTAAGCTTTTAGTAAAGACTATTAATAAATTACGAACCTCGTAGTTTCTCCCATGTTCAAATCACTTTGAAAGAGCGAGGCACAGTGTTGAAGTATAGCGTAAAAAAGTTCAAACCCATCTTGATTGTAAATGTGAATGTTAAATCTGTCGTTAAAAACGTTTTCCACTTTAGGTGTTTGGTATAAGGGTGACAATCCTTTGGTAAACGCGCCTTTATCCTTTGTTAGGAAATGCACGACGTTTTTAAACGGTAAATTGTCTTTATGAAACTCTACAATAGGGCATGTTCAAAGCCATATATGTCAAATAAAAAAATTATTTTTCGTCCTACTTTTTTATTTTGTAATATTACCAAATTAGTTGAAGAAATATTACCTTAATAGATTTAAATGAAAAGGATATTAGTAATAATATCGATCTGTCCCATTAGTTTAAAAAAGGCGTTTAACCAAAAAAATCAAAATCAACTTTGAAAGTATTCTTCTCCTCGCTTTCAGATACCATAAAAAACAAAATTTAAACTATTGTGTAAAAAGTAAACTTCGAACGTCCTCATAATTACGATGGCATTTTTATTTATAATATGCGTTAATATTTAAAACTTTGAATATTACTATAACTAATTTTTCGTAGTTAAACATACTATTCTATCACATTTAAGGTATATGCATTTTTTTATGAAAACGAATATTATTAAATTACTAGCTAAAATAATAACTTAAATTAGAAGTTTATAAAAAATTTAAAACATAATAAAAAATCAAGTTTTTTGTATTTACTAAAAAATCCTAAATTTAAAAGGCACTAAAACCTAAATATCACATGCATAACTCATATGCTTAATCCAAATTTTGCAAACAAAACTGCAAAAAGACATGACCTTCTTAGTTATAAAAAATGAATGCTACTGTAATTGTAAGACATACTTTAACTTCTATCTATCCCTTTCTAAAACTTGCAATACAATCAAAAAAATAACCCATTTTATTCATGCCTTCTCCCTGTAGTAACAGGTCGCATTTGAGGGCAGCGTTATCAACTTCAATTTGGAGCAAGGTAGTTAGCGTGCTAATACTAATTGAACTTGATGAGCTAGATTTAGAAGCAGTGAGAGATGGGCTGCTAAAAGTCAACAAGGCATTTTTTAATGCTTTAATTTCACCGTCCAAATTAAACGATTTGAGGGCTTCTTGAAACACCTTGGTAGATTTATTTGCCTTTCCAGTAAGCGATCGGCAATATTCTAGCAAGCCTATAGTTTTCCATAAAATTATATTTAAATGTTTAGTATCCAATTTATGAAAAAACATATAAACATTAAATATAAATATCTAAGGGGAAAAAAATTTCAACAGCCTAACATTAAAAAAATTTTGGACCAGACCGAGCCTAACAAATTCTCTAAATTTTGAAACCCTTTCAATTTAAACTTGTGTGACTAATTTTTCACAAAAATTAGTAACTATATGTTTTAAATAAAAATTATGAAATAAATTTTAGCCTATAAATTATAAATTAAAAAATTTAATGCCGGACTTTAAATTCTCAAATTAATACATATTATTTACTATCGAGTAAAAGATTTAGAATTTGGGTGTATTTAAGCTTGAGGGCTGGATTTAATGTTGTAAATGATGATGATACATTAGAGGTGGAAACATTTGCATTAGGGGTACCCTTTTTAGAAGTATTGGTTGAAGAAGGTTTAAGTTTAGATGATGATCCAATTTTGAAACAGTTCTGCGAAATGAAGGTTAACATTGTTTTGATAAATTCAGGTGAAATAATATGACCTGGCAAGTTTTTTGCCTCAATTTCATTGGTAAAGCCATTAACTTTTATGTTAGTATTCTTTCTTTTTGCGTAATATTTTTTCTCGATACAATTTTGATTCGCGATTTTGCCATTTCTAACATAGTCGGCTAAGAGGAGAGTGAGCCATGATTTTAAGCAAGTTAAAGCTTGAAGTAGAAGTGTTTCATTGGCTAGAGGGTTATAAAAAATTGATAAGTTACGTGAATCTTGACAAAAAAAGTATAATAAAATGTATATATGCCCTGCCTTTTTTTAAATAAAATTAAAGTATCAAAAAACGTCAAAACATAGTATATAATTACAGTGATGAAAATTATAATCATTATATTAAAAAATATTAATTCAATATATTAAATAAAAAATACTATTTTATCTCAAACACATCCAAATTGATTTTTATTTAAAAATTATAAAAATATTATTTTTCGAAAAAACGCATTTTTACAAAAAGTCGCCAAATTTAATGAAAAAAAATATTTTATAAATTTTGATGTAAAAATTTAAAATATTTTCAAAATGAAAATATTACATTGCAAATGACCGTGGCGCTGGGAGTATAAAAAATAATAAGCACAGAAATACAATTATTAAAAATTGATTTAAAAAAATTTAAATAATTTTCAGAATTTTTAAAAATATAACATAACCAAGAATGTGTCCATAGAAAAAAACAAATTTAAATAATCAGAAGCTAAAAGAAATAAAAACTTTCCGGTAAAACGAGTTTATCCCTGATAACTGTAATGATTTCCATCAACGTAGCATTGCACGTTCGTTCATCATTCAATTTTTCATGGGACTTTAAAAAGCACAAAATATCATATTTTGATTTATCGGGATTGCAGGTATTGTATATAAGCACAATTCCGCATTCAGTTGCCGTTTCTTTAACGTTAGCTTTAAGTTTGGGTGCTAGACTCTTGTTGCCAGGACCTAAAAATAGTAATTTAAATTTCATATATGTGATGATAATTAATAAGCTCTAAAACTCATTTTTTTATGTTTTTTATATAGAAAAAAAGAGCTTTAACTTTAAGCAACAAAGTAAATATAAAATCCTACGTTTTTTGCTCCTTATAATTGACCTTCCTAATCTTTCATTTAAAATAAACAAGTTAAGCCAAAAATGAGCTTTTTTTATAGGTCTGCTTAGGTAAAGAGTAAAATTGAAAATGGAAATAACTCAAAATATAATAATTAAAAAAATAAAATATGATTCAAAATAAACTTTTATAAAAATCAATTATATCTTCAATTAGGTAAAGAAGATTATGATAGGATAATGAAGAGAGTGACGTCCATGTGGCTAAGCTTTGGCAAAAATATCGAGAATGGTTGAACAACGAATCATTTTGGGAAACTAAGTAAGCTTCATAAAGCATTTTTAAATTAAAAAAACAGAATTAAAGACGTTTCACAATATAAAATATTCTAAATCATTAAAGTCAGCCCATTAATGTAATTTTGGAACCACCAGGCATAATATAAGTGCACAAAAAAACACATTTTGTTTAGGGAAACTTTAATAAGTAAAAAAATTGCCTGTAGTTTACAAAGTAATTTAAGGACATAATAGATCACATGTTAGTTATGTTAGAATTTAAGTGTTTGCAATTTAAAATGGCTTCTAAAAAAAGATTATTATATTGCACTTGCAGGATATTTATTGGACATAATTATGTACAAATATAAGCAAAAGTTTGGTTCAAAATTTTTAATATTGCTCTATTACAAGCTAAAACAACAACTTGATTAAGACTGCTAAAAAATACAGTTCCAAACAATATTTTTACAAAAAAATTGTGTAAATGTAAATCCCTTTTTTGTCTAACAGCTGGCAAATGTAATAATATAGGGTAATCAGACAACCTTGAGGGAATGTAAACTTTGATATATTCTACAATCAAGTTAAGTAGCATTGAGCCTGGGACTGCCAACAAATCCAAGAGCATTCATTTTTATGAGAGCCCCTAAAAACCTAGGTCACTAGTGCATGATAAATCTCATTTAACTCTACAGGGCCTCCTGTAAAGTAAAAAAGCAAAGTCATAAGGGAAGCCATTATCTTATATGTAAAAAGGCTTACAGGAAAATCCTTTAAAAAGTTTTTTTTACTAATACACGGTTCTGTAAATTTTTACAAAGCCTTATAACAAATGCAAAACTTATATAATATACTTAAATTTCTTTATATTTAGATTTACCTTTAAATAACTCAAACAGTTGCCTAATATGATGTTGGTTATCCGCATTATATGGAAGATATGAAAACATATTTTGAGCATCTATAATAAATAATTAAAACAACTTGTTAAATTTTATAACAAATGGCAAAATTTTTACTATGTAGAACAATTTCAGGATCTCTAAGAATTATTTTCTGCAGCTCAGGATAATTACCAAGGGCTTGATTAATGTTCAAATCAGTCATTATATATTGTGATAATAACTATAATTAAGCACAAAATTTTATACTATTTCCTCATTCGATAAGAATTTCTTTGCTTTTAAAACTTTTTTTCCAAAAAATTCATGTCTCAATTTCTGCAAACGTATAATTAAAAAAATCAAACTTTCAAGGATTCATCCTTTTTTATTTTAAAGACAAGGCACACTAAATTATATGGCATCTCATATACATTTTCATAATCCAAATTAACTTCTCTAACTTTCTAAATATCTTGAAAAACTATTTAATAACATACCAGATTATAATAGCGTTTTTTGTTAATTTTATTATAGCCCATTCTCAAAAACAAGCGTGTTTTTAATGAATGATTTAACAGATGATGCAATTTAGGTCTTGTCTATTTCCTACAGCTAGTAAAAAAAAGTTTTAAAGAAAAAAAAATTAAGCTAACATTAAAGTGACTAGTGTAAAAAATTAAAAAAAATTTTAAATTTTTGTTAGGCTTATAAAAAATTTTGAATAACAAAAGAGATACATTTAAATAACTAGTGTAAAAAATTTAATGTTTATTTTTTTAACAATTTTGTTGGGCATATTTAAAAAAGACCAAAAAATATTGTTTATATTTTAATAATAGCCGTTAAATTTTTTTTTTGCAATTTTAAAATTTGTATTAGCCGCATCTTTTTCTAATAATAAATAGATCTTTTAAAAAAACACAAAAAATACGTAAGGGCGCGTTCAAACTCCGTTCGTTTTTTTGAAAAATTTTTCTCTTTAGACATTAAACTCTTTTTTACAAAAAGTCGCCAATTTTTGTAATTAGCATTTAAATAGTTTTTCTGAAAGAAAAGATTTTAAAAAATTTTGAAAAAAATAAAAAAAAAATCAAAAAATTTGAAATTTTTAAAATTTTTAAAATTTTTCAAAAAAATGAAATGAGTCTGAACGCTAAAGCAAAATACAAAAATAGGACATATTATGCAAAAGTAATTTATTTAAATCTGATAATTTAGTTACTTTTAATTCAAAGCATGAAAAAA
>CM060243.1:29635065-29729825 GCA_030555515.1 Acutogordius australiensis
TTAAAACTAATTAGACTAGAACAACAAACTTATAATAATTACCATAAATTTTCATGTCTATAGGTGACTAAAATATTGGCGGCTCTAAGAAAATGAAAAGAGGTTTGACTAACCTGAAGAGATAACAATTAATGAAATTTTATAATAAAAAAGGGCTGGGAACCTATTTGTGTCCGCCAAGCATTATTAGATAGGGCCTCAATAAGGGTGGGCAGAACTTTGTTCGTCATTTCGGTAATATCGACGCGTCGAGTCATTACCTCGAAACATTCCATAGCAGCTGATCTAACGTGATTAGCGTTTTCGCTGAAGCTGTGCATAAGCAATATGGGTAGCGTAGTCTCAATCATAAGATTTTGGATTTCTGGAAACAGTGAACACATATAAAGTTTAAATTTAAATGAAATGATGCTTTTGACCTACATACCGTTCAAAAGTTAAAGTATTTGGTAACGTTTTTACAATAAAATTTGGATATGTTTTAATATATGTGCAAATATTTTAGAAAATTACATAAGTCTTACAGTAATATATAGAGTTTCTGTGAAGTTTATGAAAAAAACAGTGAATAAATCTACTATATGGCCTTATCTCTATAGTTTTTTTCTCTTAATTTAGGTCTAAGCTTTTCAAATTTGAGAAAGTCAGACAAAAGAACAAATAATGAAAGTCACATTTTGCGACCTTGAGATAGCAATTTTAGGAAATTAACGAGTTTTTAATAATAAAATCAAGTTGTACTTAAATTCTACGAAAATAAAAAGTATTATTTTTAAAGTATATCAAGATCCTAAAACCCACATTTTTTATGACAATTAAGTTTATATAAATCAAAATTTATAAGTATACAGCAAGCTTAAAAAATTTACAGATAAGCACAAAGTTTTAAAAATATGAATGATAATAATGAATTAATTTATTAATTCAGATATGACCAAACTATCTGAAATCATTAAAATTGTTTTTGCAGCTAAAAGACAAGCTCTATAACTTAAGTATTGGAGGTTCAAAAAAAAATTACCAGTCAAAATTATTTGATCTTTATCAAAGAACATGTGAGCCTGTTATTAATAGCAATGCTTTTGGTCAATTTAGCTATTTTACATATATAATTTTTTTTTTCGCTATTATTTAGTTTTAAAATATCATTTTTTAATTATAGTTGACTTAAAAAGTCCAAAAAAAAACGGTAAAAAATAACTGAAAAACTTCCGTATAGTGAATTTGGTCCCATTAATTAGCTTATATATCTATAAAAATTTGTCTTTTTGTTTTTTAAGGTTGTGGTACGATTATATAAATAAACCTTGATTTTTCGTGAATTCAAGCGGCAATTCATTAAATTTTTTATAAAATCGGTTTACCACGTTTGAGATTACTTAATAAAATTTTGCACATGCTGCCATCAACAAACACTTTAATTTACATACAAAAAAATAATATAAATTAGTTATATTCCCTTTTATAGCCTTTTTTTCAATTTTAAAAATTATTATAAAGTTTTATTGAAGCGAATAGAATTTGCACTATCCTCCGAAACTTCCGTTTTTGATTTAGAAGAGAGGTTTGAATGATGAAGAGTTGTAGTTGAAAAGCCAATTATGCTTATAATTGCTTTGCAAAAGGAAGAAACAACCTAATTTAAAAGTAGTTAATTTTTATTTAACAATAAAATAATATTGAAAAATATTTGAAAGATGTATTTTCCAGTATTGAATTTAAGTAATGAAATAATTTATTTCAACCACTTGGCGTAAGATAAGTTTGTTTTAATTACAATTTTCCAATCTATTTTATAACAACAATTAATACTGACCTTTAGTTGAAACATTTAAACCTAAACAAAATAATATTTAAAATATTAATCTTCGCTCTTACTCGCTATAAATGCTTATTTAATCTTTTACATTTGGGTTTCTTAAAATAATAAGATTAGATTATTATAAAACTATATAACAGTGGATAAATACAATGTTGAATTTATTTTCTTTATCTTTATAATATACACTGAGCCAGACTAAGACTAAAAAAAATTATAGTTTATGTTGCCCTACTGTATTTAAACTAAAAAAAAGGCCTGATAATCTGTTTTCGATGTAGGTTTAGATAAACGGGTGTTTTACAACAAAGTGGTGTTTATTGTGAAGTATCCCGTAAAAGAGCCGGGTTTGATTAAAAATTTGAATCACATGATGGACCGAGCTAGAAAGCCAAAACTTAGTAATCACAATCAGGATTAATTGAATTTAAACAGTTCGTGATATAAACCTTCTACATTTTTTAGTTAATTTTTTTACAAGTAAGTTGCTTTTAAGATATCTCCCATTTGCTGCAAAAAGTTGCGGCAATCTTCGAAACTTGAAGGTGGTGTATCGGATAATGCTTCGGCGAATGGATGTAGAGACAGGCGCTTCGACACCAGCATGATGGCAGCAAGGCCGTAAGCATAACCCTTACGTCTACCGAGCGAAAATTTGTTATCTTCAAAAATGATGAATAAAAATTATATTTGATAAATGCGCACGTACATTAGGTCGTGTTTTACAGATATCAAGATTAGTTCAATCGTGAAAAACAATTTAAACTATGTTCATAAAAACTGTGTCAGTTAATTGAGACCTCAATATAATTTAATAAACCCCAAAGGTGTGTAAATGTATTAGAAAAAAAAGGTTTAGAAAGTTGTATGTATGTACCCTTATCATCATCAGTCATTCTAAAAAGTGTTATTAAAATCTGCAAATTTTTTTCTCAGTATATTGCGTGAATGCTTGCAAATCACTAAAAGTCTGCGTTAAATTGCGTATCATAACGTCGTACACCATGGTCGAAATACAAAAAACTGGTTTCTTGAACCTTAACGATCATATTAATATAAAATAGTGTTGTGTAGATTAATCCTAAGTTGGAAAAATTTTCCATTTTTTTATAAAATAATTTAATGAAAAATAGGGGTTCAATTGTAAAGGTGAACAAAATAACAAAATGGAATAGATATATTTCCCCCTTAAAGCTAATTGTTATTCTTAATTTTTTGAAACAAATATGAGTTACCACAAAATGTGCTTTTTTCAACTCCCAATTTCTCTAAACGAACAATATCTCAAAAACCGCCTAAGAAATGATATTCACTTCCCTCAATGTCGAAAATTATGCGCATATAAAAAGCAATTAATAGTAATAATATAATCTAAATTATATAATATGAAAATTTTCCAGTTACTTGACGCTAGTTAATACCTAAAAAAACTTATTACATTTTGCGCCGACGTTTCGAGGACATATAAGCCAAAGCGTATATTTCCATGTACGTTGTTTTGAATGTCATTCGTGCATTTCACAGAGCGTCGGGAACACTTACGCGACTAAGGATTAGAGCTGGATGGGAGAGTTCACGTAACAAAGTTAACATATTCTGGCGAAGTCCGTCGAACGAAGCGCCCTCGGGACAATTGCCAAGTTGAATCAATGTTAGGGATACGATACCAGTATAGAACTGGTTTAGTGCTATCTAGAAATTTAAAAAAAACGCATTGAGGGCACAATTTAAAATGAAAAAAATATCCTTTATTTTTTCGTAATATAAACAATAAACTAATTAGCCCGAGATATATGTAATATTATCTCTACATCAACCATTAATAAAAATTTAATCATTATCTTTAACATAAAATAAAAACAGCATATTGTCAAAAAAACTACTTTGAACAAATGGAATTTTCAGTCGATTTGCCATATTTCAATTATAATAATTTTTATTTTCATTTTTTTCATTTTCGTCCACTATATTACATTAATTAAATAATTAATATTAAACTAAAACATCAAAAACAACAAATCAAGAAGCTTTGCGAATTAATATGCCTCGCCTCATCAAGACCTTAAAGATGAAAGGGATGTATTTGGATTTTTATCTTCATAACCTCTACTATTTTTGCAAAAAAACGAAAGTTCATTACACAGGCCCTATCGTAAAGCAGGTAAAAACTATTTATAGTTAAATTGTATTTTTAATTTTTATACTTATATAATGGATTTCCCAAACACAAAGTCGAACAAACCAAGTGGGGCACAAATGGTAAGAGTATGAGCAATAAGACTTCATAGTGGTCAGAAATAGTATTTATAGCTAACATATAAGACATAAACTGGCGCCAAGTAAACAAACTGCCCAATTATATTAGAGAACTTATAAAACGCCATAAAAGGGCTATAAGTAGACCTAATGCATGTTTAAGATTAAGTGCGATCGTGACCGAGAGGTTAAGGTGACTGACTTGAAATCAGTTGGGCTACGCCCGCATAGGTTCGAATCCTATCGATCGCGACATTATTTTTTTTTAACCCTCATGTAAATTTTTGGCAGTTCAAATATTTATACGGGCCGTTTTTTTAGATTGATGGTCAACATGTTTATTGAAAGCACAAAGAGGAGTAATAAATTGTATGCATATTATTTATTTATATTGTATAATTTTTAGAGATATCTATGACACTAGTAAAAAAAATATTTACACCAAGAATTTGTTTCTAAATAAAGATTTACCAAATTTAACCTTCAACCTGATCTCCAATGTAAATATTTAAATATGACTTTTAATATTATGCAAATATATGAATAGCCCAAAAACTTCCATACAATGTTAAAAAAAAGAATCAATATAAAAAACGGCTTATATAAATATTTGAACTGCCAAAAATTTACATGAGGGTTAAAAAAAAGATATCGCGATCGATAGGATTCGAACCTATGCGGGCGTAGCCCAACTGATTTCAAGTCAGTCACCTTAACCTCTCGGTCACGATCGCACATATTTTAGGTTGCGGACTAGAAGACTTTATGGTCTTTATACTACTGTTTAGAAAAATAGCTTGTACATCTTTTGGGCGATTATTTTCGATAATTCATATTATTGTATATATTTAGATATTAAATCGTTTAATTTTTTAAAGTTGGTCTGTTAAACCCTGTAATATATTTTGTTCCTATTTCCATTAATATATTTTTTCGAAAAATATTTTAAACTGCTAAAAGAGAAAAAATATTCAAATGGATTAGTTTATGTGTAAAAAAGAGGGTTGCTTAAGTAAATATAAAAATTAATGAATCAAAAAGAGTCATATAGCCCGAATGTGCAAACCTGTATTTTTGTGTGGCAGGTTGTAGAGGTGGTAAGCTCAAGTTCGTGCAAAACTGCGGCATTGGTCTTACAGGGTAAGAGGACGGCGTCGAGAGCAGTTTGCAAGGCGCACCGTCTAACAGAGGCATGTTCATCGGTGAGGGGAAGGTAGGCGGCACCGACTATAAATCGATAAATTTGTAAAATCGTATCAAACATTTTAGCGGATTCAATTGAAGAAGTATGTTGATGCGTTGTTTTATGGCTGACACTACTACAACAACCTTGGGTAAGTTGATCGACTAAGCTTTTGAGGATGATTAAAAGAGAGTACCGAACTTCCCAAGACGATAACATAATTATCGTTGACTTTTCAAAAAAATCAATCATTGAGCTAATCTGAGAGGATTTGGTGTTGGTAACGGAGGTATGATGTCGTGTGACCTGAGGTAATCTGGATAACGGACCGGTCCCTTTTACGGGTTCAAATCTCTTTAGCTTGGAATTCTTTTCTTTGGCGCCTTGCTAATATAGAAAATACATTAATTTATTTCAAAGCAATCTATTTTGACAAAACACTAACATAACGGTTAACAGCTATGCCCTCTTACTTATAGTCTGATCCTACATTTCAAATATTTAAAAAAAATGACTAGAAAAAATATATTAAATTTACTTCAACGCTTTGTTCGTAAAGGGTAAAAAGTTTAGATATACACGAGTCTATTATGTCATCACTTTTCTCCGCTTTATCTATCTCCTGACTGTGATTATTATGCCACGCAATTAGGTATTTGGCCAAAGCGACCCCGCATATTTCCCTTATTTCATAAGACATTTCCCCGCGTGAGGTAATATCAATTTCATATTTGAGCAAATTAAATGCGTTTGAATAGTTGTTTTTAATGCAAGGGCTATTATTTAGGAATATTGAAAGTTGCATATCCATTGATCGTTTGGAGAAAAAAGCTGAAGCGGAGTTAGCACCGACAAGGATTTTGAGAAGCCTCGAAGCGAAAAGTTAAATTAATATATAAATAATGTAACTAACCTAATATAAATTCCAAACATAATAAAAAAGAAATACAACATAAAAAAAATTGCAATTTCTTTCAAGTTAACATACACATTGAATGGAATTTAAAGAGAAATTGATGGTAGATGCAAAATCGCAATTACTTTTCAGCTAACGTCTTGCATTCAGCCGTATTATCAAAAGTTAGTATCCAGGTTTTAGCCATTAAAATATCGTAAAAAATTGTCATATCTTTGGTATTAATGGGTGACTTTTGATCTTTAGTAGTAAATATTTGTGATTGCAACAACTGAATAGGGTAAGATTCCAAAATTTGAAGACATATTAATCGAATGTTGGTATTGCTGTCAAGCATATGATTTGAAATGGTCTAAAAAAATTGATGTGAAATTGATTTTTTTTATATATAATTTGAAAGGCAAAAAAATAAAATTCACATTTTCAAAATCAAACAAATGAATTTTGATGAAATTACAGAGCAAAGTAAAATTACCATCAATTCTTTGAGCAATTCCGATTTATAGTCGCCAAGAGAAAGTGGCATGTGTAAATGCAATTGCGCTAGGTGAGTTTGATTAGCTTGACAAAATCGATTTACAAGTTGGTTTATGCCATTCTTAATAGCAGGATCATCACTTAGTTCTACATATTGTTAAAAAATCACATCATCAAAACTGTTTTGTAATAAAATAAAGTTGGGGTGATAAATGTGTTAACATAAAATATTTAAAATTAATAACACAAGTCTACAAAAATTTTATGAAGATTTGGAATTATTTAAGTGAAATATACAATATGGCCTCATATCTAATGTCTTTTTCGTTTTTCCTGAAAGTGAAAAATGACAAAAATGTCACTATTTTTGCTATCGAATCCAAAAAATACTAATAAATTTTTCCCCTAAAATAAAAAAAAATGAAATCTTAGTTTAAACTCCAACATCTAAATATAAATTCGACAAATTGTTCCCCCAACTTGGCGCAATTTTACCGGGATGAAATAAATAATATTTTAAATTTAATTTTTTAATACAAAATCATTTTTTTAATATTTTTTAAATTCATTCAAAAGTGTTTGATAATTTTTTGTTTAGCAGGTTTTTAAAGTTTAGCAACGGGACTTAACCCCTATATCGCAGCCTTAATTTGATTAAATAGTTTATATGTCTGATTTGTTGAACAGGACAAAACTCTAAATAATTTTTGGATAAAAAAATACAATTTATAAGGTCGTATATTAAGATTTACTTAAAGCGTGTAGGATAAATTGTATAATCCTTATTTTTGGCAAAATCTCAGGTATATAATAAAATCTTTCGGCTGAATCTTTATCAGGCATATGAAATATATTTTCTAAAATATTAATGATATCGAATGTGTGGTTTTGAAGAAATGTATTGCCGTTTTGTGTGTAAGTAAAAGACAATAATAAGGTTATTCTAGCGTTCAGTGATTCGATCTATTAATAAAACATTATTAAAGAAATTTTTTGGCAAGAAAAAAAAATTAATACAAAATTTGATAAGTCGTGGGTCTTGTATTTTTGCAATATAATCCAAAGAAGCAATTGATAGATACTTTGGGTGTCTTGTGTTGAGCGTTATCAATGTCATGTTTTAATGCGTTAACGTGGAGCTGGAAATCATTTAGTAATTCATCAATAGATGAGTTATGCTTTTGATTTTGTTGCTGCGTATTTACGCAAATTAGTTCGGTTATCAATCTTCGGCCTAAAGGTTACAAAAAGAAATTAGATTGCCGTAAAATAATTGAACATCCCTTAATAATATGCATTTATTTAATTGTCCTCAAAAATACACAAAATGATAACAAGGTAAGCATTGCAATATTTGGTGAACTTAAGTTACCTAATTGTATATAGGATAATAGTGAAAATTACAAATTATACCAAGTTTAAAAGAAGTATACGTTCCTAGCTCAAAAATCGATTCACCACATTTGTAAAGCAAATCTTTGAATTTGCATATCAAGGAAAGAGGGTAATTAGGGTGTCCAAATCTCAGATGCTTCAAAAGGGCTGATATTGTGACATCCAGGTAGGGGTAAAAAATATGGGAGCCCTTGAAGTTTTTCATTTTGGCGCTAGGATGGTCGTTTGTTTCAGTGGGACATAGATCACGATTATTATAGGATTTTGTGGCAAACACAATTGATTTCAGCATTTGAAGAGATTGGACAAGAATCATATTAGTCTATATAAAATGAATAAACTTGTTATAGAATATTTAGATTCGGTACATTAGTCTTTTAAGCCAAAAACTATTTAAATCATTAAACGGCAAATATGTTTTATTTTAAACATCGGCTATAGAATTTAACACCTCGTAGCCGGCCTAGCATATTCCTTAAACAATTCCAGCAGGTCGGGTTAAAAATTATGGAAACATTCAAGTGGCCTAATTAGATATCTTTTCATTTATTTGTAATTATGAAGTATATTAAAAAATAAAAAGACAAACATGGCAAAGGTCTAGAAGCTCCGGCTTATAAACACCATATATAAAAATAATTATTTAAAAGCATAAAAAATATCACTTTAGCAATTTCTGATCGAATTTTTTGTTCAGCTTCCCATGCCGCCTTTAGACTCGTTTTATGCTTTGGCTCAAGTATTTTCTCTAGCTTACTCTCTAGGTGTAAATTTCATCGGTTGTGGGTGGATTATGAAAATCGTCTGCTTTTGACACGTGATTTAAATAATCGTCTGCTTTTTCGTTTTCAGAAAATAGCGCTCAAAAATATCTAATAGGGCAAGAGCTTTCTCATATTGGTCTAATTTTTTCAAGCAATTCCGCCTTCGATCGCATCTTTAATCGTTAATTCAATTTTAGTTCGAGTGAGTTTTTGTGAAGGTAAACCAAATGTCGTAGATTGCAGCGATTCAATTATTCTGATGATTGGTAAATACAAAGATACATTTTTGTTGGTCTAGGATTTTTTATAATTATTTAATATCACGTTATAGTTAAGCAAAAAATTTTTGTAATATACCAAGTCAGCCAATTCTCTTAAAAAAAATTAAATAGAGAGGTAATAAAAAATTTTGTAACCCTGTTAAAAATTGGGTAATAAACATTAAAAAGCTTTTAAAAATCAAAAATATTATATAAAAGCTAATATCAACGATTTTATAAGCCACGTGGTGGCTTAAACGAGGTTTATACAAAATACTCTCTCCTCCCTCTTCATTTTGCATATTTTATGGCTAAAAGTCGTCCATATTAATATAAAAAAAATAATGCCGAGTTGTAAAACTGAATCGGAAAAGATATTTGCGCGGAATTACCAGACAAATCTAATGAAATTTTTTTATGTTCCTGCATCTCTATACTGCTTTAAGTTTAAGAGAGTGACAAAATGTCGAAAAAAGGGTATACATGAGCTTCTCAAATTTTACAAAATAATTTCCCAAATACCATTCCCCTGAGAAAAAAATGAAAGCGATGATTGTCGAGTTAACAAAACTCTTTAACTGAATATTTTTATAATAATCCAAAATGTGCTCTATAGTTTAATTAAATAACTAGGAAAGTTAACTAAATTTTTAAACAATTCGGGAAAATCCTACTCTGTGTAAAGAGTGCGATCCCATAGTTGACTATTGAGAGGCGTATTAAATATTTGCAATTCTTCCGCTGTTTTGTTGTAAAGGGCATCTTCGTTGCAAATTGTGCCAGTAAGATTGGGTATCATAATTTCTAAGGTTCGGAAAGCTGACAGTGTCTTTATTAAGGTATCAATAACATTTGATTTCCATTTTATCTAATAAAAGGAAAAATAATTTTGACTAAAAAATATTATTTACATGCTCCTAATCAGAGTAAGTGCAAAGGGTAAATTTTAATTTTTTTGTAAAAACAAAAAAAAATTTATGAGTATACTTTAGAAATTAGACCTGCCATCAAAAGAATTTAAATATGTTTTTATTCAAATCATACTTTGTAACTACAAACATTAAATCTTTTTGAAAAATGTTAAAAAAAACATAAAAGATATAAACAAAGTATTGAAAAAAATTTCTATATATGAAGTATTATAGTCAATTTTAGGCAAGGTAAAAAATGGGGCACCCCTTAAAGAGGCTTTTTTATTAAAGCCCACACTCAATAGGCCAAAAGAAGAAATTACAATTTTTTATGTAAGGGCTTTTTTCTTAGGCTAGAAAATAACATTTTTTTCCCTTTTGCCCAGGCTTTATCCAGCGAACTATAACTAATATTAACAAGTAAAATATTGTGTCGTATTTAGGTTAAGGTGCCAAATATTCTGTATATTCTAAGCTTTAATTAAAAATTTTATTTCTATTTATTTGAGATGAAAAATAAAATACAAGTGATTTCAATATGAAATAAATTTTCCTATTCTCGGGGTGGCAAAATCAGTCAATTATTTAAACTAAACTTCGGAGATTTGAGATAAAGCCATCATGTAGAATATTCCCCTAAAGTGTCATAATCTAATTTTCGGTGATTAATGATATTCAATCTGTGTTATTAAATTTTACTGAAAAATAGAGAATAATAAAATTAAAATATAATTTATAACATTTGTTGTAAATTTACAACCATACTTTTTCGGTTATTTAATTTACTATGATTTTAATTTGAACCCTAATTTCATTGTTCATTATAAATTTAACTGCAAAACTCTAATTATGTATATCGACAAACCAAAAAAAAATAATTAAACATATCACCTTATTTTGATACAAAATTTTTGTCCTATTTTCAAATCGTCATGTTTGTTTTCATTTTCGCCATTATAAAAAAATTTAAATTTCATAGGTAATGCGATATTTAATGTAAAAATTCTTTACACAACTTGAATTAAAAAATGCTTTTAATTTCAAAATCTTACTTTATAAATTTAACGGCAATATAAAATAAATAATATTAATATTAATAATGATTAATAATAATAATAATTAATAATAATAATAATAATAATAATAATAAATAATAATAATAATAATAATAATGAATGAAAACATAAGTTAACGGCCATTATCTTGAAAAAAAATTTACCATATAATCGTAACTATCATCTTGCAAAGAAGTATCTAATGAAACAAACGGCTGCACATTCATTTGTTTTAATACACCGAGAATAATGTTAGAATATGGCAAATCCATTATGCCCTCGTGCTGATAGTACTTAAAAAGTGCCCTAAGTAGTTGATTACCATTGGGATTGTGGGTATTATCTATTTTCAAATTTCAATAATTATTTAGGTTTATAAATAAAAAATACAAAAAAAAATTTTGTTTGTATTTCTCCCATATTTTAAGTTTCAAATGTTTGCTTAAACTGGTCAATAAACATTGTAGTGCTCATTTTACGAATACCACAATAAAAAACTGAAATAATGTTAGCATGCTTACAGATAAGTGGGTGACTTGTGATGAGGATTGATTTTTCGACAATATTTTCCAAAATATTCAAATCATGGCCATTATCGGAAGGCTTTACGATAGTTTTAAAGCAATGGACAAAAGAATTTGGCAAATAAACGACCTAAATATAAACAAGCCAATATATAAAGCTAGATTTTAAACAAGCTAAAATTAATTCTAGATTTAAAGAATAAATTAGGCAGTTTACAAAAATATATATTTACATTTTCTGATTGACTAGAGGCAGTGAGATACGTATTTCGATACACAGATTTTAATAGGTTTAGCAAATCATACAAGAATATAATTTGAATGTAGTTATTAGAATCGCTTTGTTTTTTAGGATCACCAAAATTTTTTGATGTGGATAATTTATTTGATGTCTTATTAACGGGAGTTGCTGATAGGACATTAAAGTTTTTTAATATAAGGATATGAATACAACGTAGAGATTCTTGCCTAAGTTCTTGATAAGGGCAACAACATGCAATAGCTATTAACGATTTGGTATATAACCTAACAAATAAAAAGTAAAAAAAGAAGTTAATTTTGTTTGCAACTATAACACAGGTCAACAAATATCAATGTTAGAAAAAATAAGTTATATATTTATAACATCAAAGGTCAAAAAAATCAGAAAAAGGGGTAAGGGTTCGACGTTTCTAGGGCAAAAAATCGCCTCGTTTACCAAGAGACGATTAAGGAAGAGGGGAGGGGGAGGGGGAGATTTGTTCAAGTAAATTTGGCAAAAAAATTTACACTTTGGCCAAAATAATTAATAAGTTCAAGAGGAGAACGACAAAAATAGTAAAATATTAGGTTAAGACAAAAAAGGTACAGATTTTTAATCTCCTATAACGCAGGTTCATTACCTGACTAAAAGTTGTAATTTGTCGATGTGTGCTACGTATAAACACAAAAAATAAATAAATAAAGAATGCAATTCATTTTACCCAAAAGAGTAAAAAATCTATTTGTAAGGTATGTCTTAATATTTATTAAAGCTTTTAGTAAAGACTATTATTAATAAATTACGAACCTCGTAGTTTCTCCCATGTTCAAATCACTTTGAAAAAGCGAGGCACAGTGTTGAAGTATAGCGTAAAAAAGTTCAAACCCATCTTGATTGTAAATGTGAATGTTAAATCTGTCGTTAAAAACGTTTTCCACTTTAGGTGTTTGGTATAAGGGTGACAATCCTTTGGTAAACGCGCCTTTATCCTTTGTTAGGAAATGAACGACGTTTTTAAACGGTAAATTGTCTTTATGAAACTCTACAATAGGGCATGTTCAAAGCCATATATATCAAACAAAAAAATTATTTTTCGTCCTAATTTTTTATTTTGAACCAAGTTAATTGAAAAAATATTACCTTAATAGATTTAAATGAAAAGGATATTAGTAATAATATCGATCTGTCCCATTAGTTTAAAAAAGGCGTTTAACCAAAAAAATCAAAATCAACTTTGAAAGTATTCTTCTCCTCACTTTTAGATACCATACAAAAGTGAACTCCGAACGTCCATATAATTACGATGGCATTTCGATTTATAAAATGCGTTAATATTTAAAACTTTGAATATTACTATAACTAATTTTTCGTAGTTAAACATACTATTCTATCACATTTAAGGTATATGCATTTTTTTATGAAAACGAATATTATTAAATTACTAGCTAAAATAATAACTTAAATTAGAAGTTTATAAAAATTTAAAACATAATTAAAAATCAAGTTTTTGTATTTACTAAATAATCCTATATTTAAAAGGCACTAAGACCTAAAATAATTACCACATGCATAACTCACTTAATCCAAAATTTGCAAACAAAACTGCAAAAAGACATGACCTTCTTAGTTTTAAAAAATGAATGCTAGTGTAATTGTAAGACATACTTTAACTTCTATCTATCCCTTTCTAAAAACTTGCAATAAAATCAAAAAAAAATAACCCATTTTATTGATGCCTTCTCCCTGTAGTAACAGGTCGCATTTGAGAGCAGCGTTATCGACTTCAATTTGGAGCAAGGTAGTTAGCGTGCTTGTACTTATTGAACTTGATGAGCTAGATTTAGAAACAGTGAGAGATGGGTTGCTAAAAGTCAACAAGGCATTTTTTAATGCTTTAATTTCACCTTCCAAAGTAAACGATTTGAGGGCCTCTTGAAATACCTTGGTAGATTTATTTGCCTTTCCAGTAAGCGATCGGCAATATTCTAGCAAGCCTATAGTTTTCCATAAAATTATATTTAATTTAGTTTCCAAGTTATGAAAAAACATATAAATATTTAATATAAATAACTATGGGTAAAAAAATTTCAACAGCCTAACATTTAAACTTTGGACCAGACCGAGCCTAACAAATTCTCTGAATCTTGAAACCTTTTTAATTTAAACTTGTGTGACTAATTTTTCACAAAAATCAGTAACTATATGTTTTAAATAAAACCTATAAATTATAAATTAAAATTAATGCCGGACATTTTTAAAGTCTCAAATTAAAAGAAAATAATTACTATCGAGTAAAAGATTTAGAATTTGGGTGTATTTAAGCTTGAGGGCTGGATTTAATGTTGTAAATGATGATGATACAATAACGGTGGAAACATTTGCATTAGGGGCACCCTTTTTAGAAGTATTGGTTGAAGAAGGGGTTAGTTTAGATGATGATCCAATTTTGAAACAGTTCTGCGAAATGAAGGTTAACATTGTTTTGATAAATTCAGGTGAAATAATATGACCTGGCAAGTTTTTTGCCTCAATTTCATTGGTAAAACCATTAATTTTTATGTTGGTATTCTTTATTTTTGCGTAATATTTTTTCTCGATACATTTTTGGTTCGCGATTTTGCCATTTCTAACATAGTCGGCTAAGAGGAGAGTGAGCCATGACTTTAAGCAAGTTAAACCTTGAAGTAGAAGTGTTTCATTGGCTAGAGGGTTATAAAAAATTTAAAGTTACGTGAAGCAGAAAAAATCTTGACAAAGAAAGTATAAAAAATTTATATATCCTGCCTTTTTTAAATAAAATTAAAGTATCAAAAAATGTCAAAACATAGTATACAATTACAGTGATGAAAATTATAATCACTATATTAAAAAATATTAACATCTCAATATATTAAATAAAAAATAACATTTATTCTTAAACACATCCAAATTGATTTTTATTTATAAATTCTCACAATTTTATTTTTCGAAAAAGGCGTTTTTACAAAAAGTTGCCAAATTTAATTATAACCACAGATAATAATTTAAATAAATATTTTATAAATTTTGATGTAAAAATTTAAAATATTTTCAAAATGAAAATATTACATTGCAATGACCGTGGCGCTGGGAGTATAAAAAATAATAAGCAAAGAAATACAATAATTAAATATTAATTAAAAAAAAATTTAAACAATTTTCACAATTTTTTAGAAATATAACGTAACTAAGAATGTGTCCATGGAAAAAAACAAATTTAAATATTCAGAAGCTAAAAAAAATAATAACTTTCCGGTAAAACGAGTTTATCCCTGATAATCGTAATGATTTCCATCAACGTAGCATTGCACGTTCGTTCATCATTCAATTTTTCGTGGGACTTTAAAAAGCACAAAATATCATATTTTGATTTATCGGGATTGCATGAATTGTATATAAGCACAAGTCCGCATTCAGTTGCCGTTTCTTTAACGTTAGCTTTAAGTTTGGGTGCTAGACTCTTGTTGCCAGGACCTAAAAATAGTAATTTAAATTTCATATATGTGATGATAATTAATAAGCTCTAAAACTCATTTTTTTATGTTTTTTATATAGAAAAAAAGAGCTTTAACTTTAAGCAACAAAGTAAATATAAAATCCTACGTTTTTTGCTCCTTATAATTGACCTTCCTAATCTTTCATTTAAAATAAACAGTTAAACCAAAAATGAGCTTTTTCATTAGCTCTGCTTAAGGTAAAGAGTACAATTGAAAATGGAAATAATATGGCTCAAAATATGATTTAATTAAAAAAAACAAAATATGATTCAAAATAAACTTTTATAAAAATCAATAATATCTTCAATTAGGTATAGAAGATTGTGATAGGATAATGAAGAGAGTGACGTCCATGTGGCTAAGCTTTGGCAAAAATATCGAGAATGGTTGAACAACGAATCATTTTGGGAAACTAAGTAAGCTTCATAAAGCATTTTTAAATTAAAAAAACAGAATTAAAGACGTTTCACAATATAAAATATTCTAAATCATTAAAGTCAGCCCATTAATGTAATTTTGGAACCACCAGGCAAAATATAAGTGCACAAAAAAACACATTTTGTTTAGGTAAACTTTAAATAAAAAATTGCCTGTAGTTTAAAAAGTAATTTAAGGACATAATAGATCACATGTTAGTTATGTTAGAATTTAAGTGTTTGCAATTTAAAATGGCTTCTAAAAAAAGATTATTATATTGCACTTGCAGGATATTTATTGGACATAATTATGTACAAATATAAGCAAAAGTTTGGTTCAAAATTTTTAATATTGCTCTATTACAAGCTAAAACAACAACTTGATTAAGACTGCTAAAAAATACAGTTCCAAACAATATTTTTACAAAAAAATTGTGTAAATGTAAATCCCTTTTTGTCTAACACAGCTGGCAAATGTAATAATATAGGGTAATCAGACAACCTTGAAGGAATGTAAGCTTTGAATATATTCTACAATCAAGTTAAGTAGCATTGAGCCTGGGACTTACCAACAAATCCAAGAGCATTCATTTTTATCCCAAAACCTATCCTATGCATGATAAATTCTTTAATCTACAGGCCTCCTTAAATAAAAAACAATCTAAGAACCATTTTATATTAAAAAGTTACAGAAAATCTATTAATATATATTTAAATTTTACAACTTATAACAAATCAAAATAATAAAATTTTTTATATTTAATATTAAATAATCAAAAAACCCCTATATTTTCCTTATATGAAGATATGAAAACATATTTTGAGTTTAATAAATAATTAAAACAACTTTTAAATTTTTAACAAAATAAAAATTTTTATTTAAACAATTTCAGTCTTAAAATTTTTTCTCTAGATAATTACCAGGGTTTTAATTAATCATTTATATATTTGATAACTAACTATAATTAAAAAAATTTTATATTTTCCTCTTCATAAGAATTTCTTTCTTTTAAAACTTTTTTTCCAAAAAATTCTCTCATTTCTAAACTATAATTAAAAAAATCAAACTTTCAAGGATTCTCCTTTTTTTTTTTAAAGAAAGGCGTAAATTTTGGCTCTTTATTTCTATCAAATTAACCCTCTAATTTTCTAAATATCTTAAAAACTATTTAATAACATACCAATTATAATAGCGTTTTTTAATTTTATTATAGCCTTCTAAAAAACAAAAGCGTTTTTAATGAATGATTTAAAGATGATGATTTAGGTTTTTTCCCCTACACTATAAAAAAAGTTTTAAAGAAAAAAATTAAGTAACATTAAAGTGATAGTGAAAAAATTAAAAAAATTTTAAATTTTTGTAGGTTATAAAAAATTTTAATAAAAAAGAGATAATTTAAATAGTTATAAAAAATTTAATGTTATTTTTTAAAATTTTTGAATATTTAAAAGAAAAAAATATTTATTTTAATAATAGCCGTTAAATTTTGATCCCCAAATTTTAGCCGCTTTTTTCTATAAAAATGAATATTTTTAAAAAAACCACAAAATACTAAAGGAGCGGTAATCCTTCTTTTTTTAAAAATTTTTTTAGAATTAAACTTTTTTTAAAAAAGCGCCATTTTAATTAGCATTTTTAATAGTTTTTGAAAGAAAAGATTTTAAAAATTTTAAAAAAAATAAAAAAAAAATAAAAAATTTGAAATTTTTAAAATTTTTAAAATTTTAAAAAAAATAAATAGTGAAGAAAAAAAATAAAAAATAGAATATTTAAAAGTAATTTTTTAAATTGATAATTTATATTTTAATTAAAGATAAAAAAAACTTTTTAATTTGGAGGAAAAAACAAAACATTTTAAATTTCTGTTTTTTATATAGAAAACTTAAACATTTTTTAATGTTCGTGTTTTTTTTGGCAAAATATTTTTTTCGTGTTTAAAAAATTAATTAGATTTTGGAAAATGTTCTGTTTAAATATTATAAAACACAAACATTTTTTTGTTTTAAAATTTATGTAATTGAGGAGCGAAATTGGTATAATATATCCACCAATTTTATAGGGATAATATCTATTGGGCCCATAAATTACAGGTGGTTTTGATGTTAAAAACTTTATTTTTGTTTTTAAATTTTTGCTTGGGGATTTTTTTGTTAAATCTATTTAAATCTATATAACCAAAACACCATTTTAAATTTATGACCATATATGAAATTAGTATTAAACAACACTCTTTAATATTTATCGACAAAATTAAACTTTTAATAATAGGAGCCAAATTTTATGGAAAGTTAACTTATGCGAAGATTGAAGGAGTTTATTTTAAAACTTTATATTTTGTTTTTTAAATCTTTTTGGGGATTTTATTGATATCTATATTATAGATCTATAACCAAAACACCATTTTAAATTTATGACCATATATGGAATAGTATTAAAAACTAACACTCTTTTTATTTTATCGAAAGTACCTAATACACATACGAGCCAATTTTTAAGGAGGATTTAGCTTCTTTCTGCGAGGTGAAGGGATTTTTTGTAAAAAACTTTATTTTTTGTTTTTAGATTTTTTGAGGTTTATTAATAAATCTATATATATAATTATATGAACCAAATAAATTTAAAGACCATATATGAATAGTTATAATTAACACTCTTTATAATTTATCGGCTAAGTAAACATGGGATAGTGAGCCAATCTTAAGAGAGTTAGTATCTTGTTGGTGAAACAGGAGTAATTTGTAAAAGCTTTTATTTTTTTGTGAATTTTTTGGGGGTTTTTAATAAATCTATATATATAAAGATATGAACAACAACATTATTTATGAGCCTATATGGAATAGTATTAAAACTAACACTCTTTTATTTATCGACCAATAAATAATAATAATTCAGCCAATCTTAAGGAGAGTTAGCTCTTATCTGCGAGGTGAAGGAATCTTTTGTAAAAACTTTTTTGTTTTAGATTTTAGGGGGTTTTTAATAAATATATATATAAAATATATAACAAAACAACATAAATTGACTATATATAATAGTATTAAAATAACATTTTTTATTTATCGACAAAAACTAAACATAATTCATGTTTTATAGGGTTAGCCAAGGTGAAGGTGGTTTTTGTAAAAACTTTATTTTTTGTTTTAGATTTTTCGGTGGAATTATTGTTATTATCTATTTATATAAATAAAATAAAACACCATAATAATAAGACCATATTGATTGTTTAATTAACACTCTACAAAATTATTTTATATGGAGAATCTATCTATTTCCTCCAAAAATTAAAGCTGCGCTGCTTAGTGTATAATTTGTCTTAGATCTTTTTTGGATCTTTAATGTGTATTATGAATGAAATGTCAAAATATCTTTTAATTCTTTGACCAATGATAGTAAATTGCTGGCTAAAATATTTTTACAAATTAAACTTTAATAAATACATCTCCCAATCATTATGGAGAATAAATCTTTAGGCCAAAAATGAGTATATATTATTAAAATTTTTTATATTTGGTTAGTTTGTATTAAATTATAAAATAATTTTTTTTAAATAATACAATTAAAATTATATGAATAAAACCTCAAGGGATTTTAAAATTTGAGTATTTTAAATTAAAATTTTAGACAATAATATTAAATCCTTCAATTAATTAAATTTAATTATAGTGTAAAAATTAACGAGGGTTTTTTGGAATTAAATTTAAAGATATTATTATCAATGGAATATAATATGATATGAAATATGCCTATTTTTTATGCCTATAAAATATTATAATTAAAATTATCAAAATTGGCCTTACCTTAACGTGGATTTGAGATTTATAACGGAAATCCCTCCCTCATTAAAGCAAATCACCAACGTTGATTATTAATATGGAACGTGAGCCTGGGTTATTCTGAGAAGGTAACCTATGACCTTTTAAAATCCTTTCATACGAGAGGAAGCGCAGGTCGAATTTGTCGGGTTTAGGAGCACCATTTAAAAATTACCCTCAATCAAATCCACTAAAAATAACATATTTTAGGTTATAAATAACTCAATAGTACTTTCGGTTAGGGAAAGTTAAGGTGAAGGTTTAAATATAATAAAAACCAAAACCAATAAATTTTTTTGAATATAAAAAATCAATATATATAGTTTTTTTTTTTATGAAACGATTATATGATTTATGTTTTATTAATATTAAATAAAATTTTAGGGGATTAATTTTTCATATATTAATGTAATTAACATCAATTTTTAAATCTTTCAAATTATTTCCCCATTGGACGCTTACATTTTTATCTTACCCCTAATTTTTTACTTACAAATATTATATATCGTCCTTTAAAATTTCCTTCTCTCTCTATTACCCTTAACTCACTTCATTAATTATCTCCCTGGATCGCCCCTCCCCTCTTTGTATCTTCCACTCCTCAATTCCTTTACCCATAACATTCGTTTTTTCGTTTAATTACCATTTTCACTACCTTATTCTTTCCTTTTACAAACTTAGTCACTTTTTCCTACTCACAACAAGGAGGAGCCCTAAATTTTGCGTGTCATGTTTTTCCCCCTTACCCTTCCCCCTTCCCAGTTTTAGATCCCATCGTGGAACGCCTCTCTCCCCCCCCTTCCATTTATGCATTAGGACGGTTGCGTTTTCTCCCGGTCATATGGCGTTCGAGGCCAATTTAAATATTCCAATTGACGTACGAGATAGTCCCCTTTCCCTACCCACACGAGGATATGAGATACGTTCTACAATCAAAAAATCCACTCTTAAGTCGGTGTTAGGGGGTTGCTCAGACGGCTGTCTTAAACACAACTCTACAAAATTAATTCCCTTCCAACATTTTACATCCCCCCCCCCCTCGTGTTGAGTGTCGCGGTTTTCCTCCCATTAGGATCCGTTTTTTTTAATCTAGAAATACACGCATACTTCCCCGTGGGCAACCTCCCTCAAAATCATCCTTTATTTTACATTTAAAATATAAAATTTCAGGCGCGTTTTAAACCTATCAATAAACATTCTTTGACCTGTACACTTTTCTCCGTTTAATTGGCGAGGAGCCGGGATCCCCCCCCCTAACCCTTCCTTCCTCAATATTGCATGGTTGCCACGCCGCTAAACACTAAAATATATCTTCTTCTCCTTCTCTCTTTAACCCACACCTACGGCGCACGTATTTTTTATTTCTTTCTCTCTCTTCTAATCTCTCGAAACTTATCCACCTTACAATTCCGCTCCCTTTCACTTTTCCCTTTTTAGACGTCCTGGGGGCGTTTGGAGGTGTTTTTTTCTCTAACCCTATTATTACATTGAGAAAATTTAAAAAAATTAAAATAAAAATATTAAATAGATTAATATATTTGTTAATAAATTAAAAAAAAATTTTAAAAAAAAAAAATTCAATAAAAAAAAATAAAAAAAAAAAAAAAAAAGAATTTTACTGTTGACCTGTGTCTTATAAGATTCATATAAAGACTGTTAAATCATACATAACTAAAAAAATCTGTTTAAATACATAATGTAAAAATTTTGTTAAATAAGGCACTAGCAATATGACTATAAAATTCCCCATAAAATTTGGCGTCGAACGATATATCACACGTTTAATCAATAAATGTTAAAGCAGTGCCACGTTTTTAGAATTAGTACCATGTATGGTCATAAAGTGTAAATAGTTTCTGACGTTGCAAAGAATATTGGATTTACATATAATACACCTACTAAATCAATATTTAATCAAAATTAGTTTAAATATTAAATATAAATATTTCAAACAAAAAAAAACACCTGTAATTTTTTAAGCATTAAAAATATGACATTAAGATTCTCCATAAAATTTGCCGTCGAACGATGTATTAAAAGTTTGTTTGGTCAATAAATGTAAAAAGTGCCAAGATTTAGGAAATAATACCATATATGGTCATAAAGTGTAAATAGTTTCTCACGTTGCAAAGCATATTGGATTTACATATAATACACCTACTAAATTAATATTTAATCAAAATTAGTTTAAATACCAAATATAAATATTTTAAACAAAAAAAAACACCTGTAATTTTTTTAGGTATTAAAAATATGACATTAAGATTCTCCATAAAATTTGCCGTCGAACGATGTATTAAAAGTTGGTTTGGTCAATAAATGTAAAAGCAGTGCCAAGATTTAGGAAATAATACCATATATGGTCATAAAGTATAAATAGTCTTAAACGTTACACATATGTTATTATATATGATAAGACTACTAACTATAAATAACAAAAAAAATAGTTTTCAAAAACAAAAAATAAAGATTTTTGGTACTTGGAACTCTCTCATAAAAATGACGTCATTTGTATAATATCTGTGATGTACAATATCTGTGCTTTTTCTTGGTTCAAGATCAATCACCCTCTAAAATTATTTTAATATCATATACCATCATCATATATATGAAATATGTAAATTAATTTATTTGGTTAAGGATAGAATTGCTGTAGTATGAAGATATATTTCATGCGCCATTTTGCTTTTTATAGCAGAGTTACTCCAATCAGATTTTTAGCAACCAACCACCTGTTATATTTTTCACCTTGAAAATATGACCATTAGATTTTCCGTAAAATTTGGCGTCGAACGATATATTACATGACCATATTTCTTAAAAAATTTAAAAATTGAAAGAAAAATAAAAATTTGACTAAAAAAAATGTTTCGTGTTTTTGTAATCTTTAAAACACGAAACATTTTGGCACAAATATTTTTAATCTTTAAAACACGAAAAAAATATTTCGTGTTTTAAAAAAACAAAAACACGAAACATTAATAAATGTTTCGTGTTTTCTCCAGGACAAAAACACGAAACATTTACATTTATAAATGTTTCGTGTTTTTGTCCTACCCCTTTAATTTTAATAGCCATCGGTTAGGAAAGCAATTATCAAATGCACATATATTTTTTTAAGTATTATATTAACATTTGAATTTAATAATTGTACAAAATGATATATAATAATTATTAATGCATATAATACCATGCTAATAAATTTAAAATTATTAGAAAGTAATAGTGTGGCACGTGGTACCGTTTTTATAATATATTTAACTTTAAAAAATTAAATTTACATTGAGTATTAATTTTTACAAAAGCTTTCTACAATTATTTAAGTTTTTGGATATTTAGATTTTTGACATTCAGGTTTTAAAAAAATACCATAAGCCACTGTAACAGTTTAATGAATGAAGGGTCATGAAATGACACAAGAGTACAAACTTCATTATCCCGTTATAAAGGTAAAATCAAAAAGTCGAGCCAGATATTTTAAATGCTTTATCGCTATCCTATTTCTGGGGATATTGTATGGAATATATTGGATGATGCAGCCACGGAATTGCAAATTTTTTGGATGGCGTGTAATTTTAGAGTTTTAATTTTTATTAACTTCATTTATATGAAATGTGTATATTTGAATTCTTTAGATAATTCCAAATTGTGGAGAAAACTGGGAGGTATGTGGCTTTGAAAACAAAGATTGTAAACTTAGAATTGATCTCTACTATGAAGTCTTATGTCCGGACAGCATTAATTTTGTTATAAATCAGCTATTTCCATTTGCAATAAAATTGAGAGATGAAGATGAAAATATTCAAAAACTTATCACATTTAATATGTATGCATTTGGAAAAGCCAAAGTACTGACTCCTTAATGTGTTTAAATTATATTGTTAAAAGATAAAAAGGGGGGAGGGGGATTTTTAATTAAAGTTAGTTAAATATGGATATCCCTAAAGATTGTAGTTGCATGTCATTTTGATAAATTAAAATGTTTTTAAATATATAATAAATATGAGTTATGTTTGTGACCAGTATTATTCTCTAAAAAAACAAATTAAAAAAATAAAAGAATGGTCATTATTTAAAATAAAATATTAATATAATTGCTTGTTTACAATAAGCCTAATAAAATTTTAATTTGTCAAATAATTTTTTTTTAAATTATGGCCTCTATATTAATATGAGTTCTGTTTCTACATTTTTTTTGCTGCAATGGAAACAATTTGCCTAAGGTTACCAATATGCTTTCAACTCACCTTGCCTCTAATGGCAGAAAAAAAATTAGGACAGGATCTTTCCTTATATTTCCTCTTAAATTTTGTAATATTGTTTTGTGCATATTGTTGATGCTAAACTATGACCAATTTTTTAGTTTTTATAGAAAATTTTATTTGCTATTTTGTATAAAGGAAATTGGACATGGCAACTCATCAAATTTCAAGTGTCAGCATGGTGATGATGAATGCAAAGGAAATATGTGGCATGTATTATAAATTTAATTCCATATTAATTATTTGAATTTGTTCCAATCAATTATTTATGGCACTTGGGCAATTTTAGGACTTTAATTATTTTTCATATTTAAGGAGTTGCATTTAGTTTTTCTAAATTATAACTTCAAATAAAGAATATTTTAAAATTCATAATAAAATTTTTACATTCTGAGTTTGGTTCAATTTTTACACTTGAGTTTTTTAATGGTTAAAGCTTCCAGTTCTTTACCCATTTCCAAATTTTTTGACTCAATGAGTATTAATATACCACAGGTCAACAAATTTGAGAGTTATCAAATTTGCCATCTTAAGGATTTTCAAATCCGTTTACCGTTTTTTCTAATTAAACTTAGTTAGTCAGCTATAAACATTAAAAATTTTAGAAAAAAAAGGGTCAAAAAATAAATTTAAATTTTTTTGCATGTTCACAACAGCTAAACTGTTAAATTCAAGCTTCAAATAATGTTTTTATAAAAAACCGATAGCATATCGTGTCGTATTTAAGTTTAGACGCGAAATATTTTGTTTTATCTGAATGTTGATGTAAGAGCTTGACATATTAAATAATTTATTTCTCAATTTATTTGGTAATAAATATAAGTTACTAAGAATTTATATAAAAAAAGAATCTTAAGTTTATTTAGGGTAAATTAAGATATGTAAATTTGGTCAGAAAAGGCCATTTTTCGTTATCGGTCTAAGAAGCCAAAGACGGAACAAATTTAGAAAATGAAAAATATATATGAAAAATATATATGAGATAAGGCTATCATAGGGATGCACTTTTATGTTTTCGGCTTATTTTTTGTGATATTGATATTGTTGTTGTTGTTGTTGTTAACCACTGCGACTTTTCAAAATGGATGAAGGTGGCTCGGAGGTGTGAGCGAGCTTAGAGGCGGCTAGAATAGGATTTGTCCATAGGTCTAATGGATTAATCGGGGTGCCACGTGATGGGCATGAGAGCCAGTGGTGTAGGCTGTCTGCGGATTTTTTGCAGTCGTAACACTTGTCGTCAGATGCATAGACGCGGTTACGAAAATCGGCTAGTACGTAGCAAAAGCCAGATCTTAGTTGTGAAAGAAGACATCTCTCTCGTCTAGAGAGAGTGGTTTCGGAGGGTGAAATGGGAGGGGGCCAGCCATTCAGAAGAATGGGGCAAGGTTTGTATGATTGGATGGTTTCTTTAACAGCGTTGGTGTGGATTAGCTGGTGTAGTTGTATTGATATTGTTGACATGTAATAACACAGTTCGGCAACTATCAATGTCAGGAAAAAGTTTATCAAAATATAATTGAATACGTCCTTCGGATGGCCTTATCTCATAAATGTTTTCCGTTTTTCGTAATTTCTTCGGCCTTTGGCTCTCTAGATTAGTCCATATTAAAAAAATGACCTTTATTGAACAATTGACAGATTTTGCGACCTAGAATATCCGTAAAAGAAAAAATGCAAGGATTTCTTTTTCATATTGAAATCCCTTGTAACTTATATCTATCATTACAGATAACGAGAAACAAAATTTCTATATATCAAGCTCTTACATCATTATTTAGATTATACAATATATTTGGCACCTTAACCTAAATATGACCCAATTTATTATCGGTTATTGATACAAATATTATATTAAGTTTAAATTAAACAGTTTAAATGTTTTAAATACAATAATAATTTTTTTGAAGATTTTTTTGTTTTTGTTTTTTTTTTTATTTTTTTGACATTTTTTCTAAAATTTTCATTATTTAGAGACTTACAAAGTTTGATTGAAAAAATGATAAAGAATTTAAAAATTAAGATGGTAGGTTTGTTCTTTGTAGTTAGCTCATAAATCTCAAAAATCTGTTGACTTAAAGAGTATATTTATTCTTACTTTACTTGTCAAAATTTACTCCATACTAGTTTAATCTTGAGATAAGGCAAAATATTTTCCTGCATTTAATTTTCTTTCAATCCTAATTGAAGCTTTACCTTCTTTGATCTCTCGCAAAATCTTTGATCGATAAATGAATACATTATTTGGTAATACATGTAAGTTTTTTGTTGTATTTTTTATTAATTTAGGCATGTGCTTGGAATCATAAATTCAGTACAGATCACCCAGATCCTATGTATTTTATCGGTTGTACCTTGAGCAAGAATGAATTTTTTGGAAGTTTGATGGAGGTAAGATATCAAAATCCTAATTACATTTATTATTTCTCTTATTAATTATATTTGTCCAAATTATATATAATTTACACTGTAACATAGGTTAATTAAAAGCTAAACCATAAGAAAGGATAGAGCTGACCTAATTTTATATTTTTAGCTTAGATCTGTACTTAAATTATAACATAAATGGTATTTTTAGATTATCTATTTAATGTTACAAATAATTTTTTGTTTTAAAGTAACTACTCATTATTTCCCCCTCAAAAGTTGCCCTTTTATTTTGTTTAAATTTAATAAAGGCAAAACAATTATATTAAAAATCTAAAAATTGCGTAGAAAGAAAATTTTTAAATATTAAATTAGATTAGCTATTCATTTAGATATGTATGATTTAGATGTGCTTGAGTTTGTGCCTCATTTCGCGTATGCAACGGCATGTTGATTTACAAAACATTTTCATATATTGTTTTCTAGTTTAAATTAACACCTATTTATTCACAGAACATGATAAAATATATAAAAGTAATAATGCCTTGATTTTTTACCATGTGTAGTGCTCAACTCATGCAAATATCGATTATAACGAGCTTAAGCAATGTGTGGAAGGGCCTGAAGGTCATGCTATCATGCACCAAAATGCCATTCACACGTTTGGGTTACGTCCGAGACTTTACTACGTTCCTTGGATTTTGATCAACGGGGTATATAATTTTATGCTGTTACAATCAGAGCGGGGGAAAGGCCCATTTTTGTTTAATTTTTATTTTTGTTTTTCAAACATTTTATGACATTTTAAAAAAATCGACTATAAACAGAGAGAAAATATAAGCGAAAAATAAAATTTTTAAATATATTCTTGGTTATAACTAAACCCCTTTATTTTTTCTTAATTTCCAAAAATGAAAAAATAAGTTTTGCACAAAAGTTTTTTCCCAGCTCTGGTAACTTTATTAAACATATTATTACAAAATTGAAATAAATTCGTCAAAATGAAAAATTCTGGTAGTTTTTCGGCATAATATTTAGGTTCACTTTGGTTTTTTTTTTCAAAAAATGTTTAAATTTTGTTTTTGTGCGTAATCCACGTCGGTAGAAAATACTGTTTATAGTTGTTTTATATTTTTTTTTACAAATGTTTTTAAACAAAGGGCTATAGAACAAATTATTACTTATTCGTCTAGATCTTTAGACGCATATAACATTTATTTTCAGCCAGGTTAGACGGAAAACATTTTGTTTTTTAAAATTTGAACTTGGACTTAGGTTAGAGTGCAAAAAATGTAAATTTTGTTCTTTACAGTGCTCACTTCAATAATGTGGCACATGTTAGAAATAGAATGATCAATTGACACATAAAATGTGGCCATCATCTACTATATTTTTGATCGTTGTCACTAATAAAATGATCACGATCACAATTAAATGATCTCTGTCACAATTAAATGTCGAGATTAAAAATAAGGATAAAATTTGTTTTTTTTTTGATTTTGTAACTCAATGATGGCTTTTAAAAGATTGTTACATACTAATTTATGATTTACTATAATAGTAATACTATAAAACAAAGTTTATATTGGGTAACGACGAAAAGATAATTGAAGATATTTGTTCGAATCGTTATAGAAAGATGAAAAATCGTATGTACGATATCCATTATATTGCAGATTAGCTCTTTAATTTTGTCCCGATTACGAGGTCTCGGTTGAGCAGATCCAAATTTACCTGATGTAAAATAAAATAACTTATTTTGGCGATAAAATAACGAAATATGGACTTTTAAAATATTACTTTTGACGACCCCAAAGAAGTTTTCAATAGGATTCAGTTGGGGCGAATATGGTGGAAGAAATAAATGATTGAAGTCTTTGTCCAAAGATTTATGGATAGATGCGTTGTCCATAATTAGCCTTCCTTCAACGGGTAAAAGTGGTTTTAAGGTGTTGCAGTAATTTTTAAATTTTGTTGAATAGGCGCCGTCAATAATATCATATAAAACTACCCCATTAATAGATATAGTACATAGCACGCTCACATTTTTTCCTTTACTATTGGAAGCTCACAACGGGTGTCACGTTTTAAGGAGCCCATCCATACAAAGGGCTTGTGTGCAAATTGAAACCTGTTACATCGAGATAGAATAAATTTTGAGGCGCTATTTAGAACAGTGTCAATGAAAAATTGTAACAAACTTTATTTAATTCAGGGGAATTTCGTTTTTCGGGTTCCTTGTGAGCCCTTTTTTGGATCAATTTAGACGTTCAATCGCTTTATATATGGTGCCATGAGATTTAGGCAGATATGAAGAATTGCTTACCTATATTATTAATAGAAACGATATTATTTGGCGTTAGTATGTCTAAGACAGAAAAATTCAGTTGAATTGTAGCCTGCGGTTTTTTGCCTCGTTTTTTTATGATAAATTCTATAGGAGGCTCATTTTATTTATCAGGAAATACTTCTCTTTTGAATCTATTGATGGACGATCTTGATAAACCCAATAATTTGGATATTTCTTTGGTAGGTGTGTTGCTTTCATTAAGTTTTTTCATCAAATTTATTTTTTCTTCGCTCCATTTTGAATAAAATTTGCGTGAATTTGGTTGGGAAGAAAGTATATTTTCGATAGAAAACATTTAAAGTAGGCAAAAAATAATTTTAAATAAGAAAACAAACTTTTTTTTAATGAAGAACAATATGTTATCATCTTGGCCATTTAATTTTGACAGAGATCATTTAATTGTGATCGAGATTATTTTATTAGTGACAACGAACAAAAAAATAGTGTTAGATGGCCACATTTTGTGTGTCTATTGATCATTCTATTTCTAACATGTGCCACATTATTGAAGTGAGCACTGTATTTAAATAAGATGCAGCTCATATACTTGTTTATAGTAGTTAATATTGTGACCAAATTTTTAGAGTATGGGCCAAAAAAATTGATTGGCAATATATTTTTAGTTTTCCGTTTACAGAATATGTGTTTTATGATTCGAGTAAGTATGTAGTTTTTATTTACAATTCTAAATGTATTACAAGTGACAAAAAACCCCATATACTTTGTTGATTTTTAATTTGACCTTGTGCATATCCTAAATAAAAATATAATACATATTTCGACATTATTTTGCATTGAAATATTATAATTTTGCAAGTTTAGCAGTCTTAAAACTTCTAGTTTATTTCAAAAGTATGAACCCCGTCGCCTTTAACGTTATTTGATTCTCATAACTAAAACCTTAAGTGATTAAATTTTGATAAAAAGATATAAGAGTTATTTTATATTTAGAAATATAGTGATTCTGTGCGTCAAAAAGCTGAAAGCAATTTACTCGGACTTGTTTGCGAAACCTTAGTAAATGTTTATTAATTAATTAATATCGTTTTCTTTAATTTGTTTTTATCGATATTTTGATGGTTTTATTTTTATTTGTTATAATAACAATTTCTAACTTTAATGTTTGCCTAGCTTCAAAATACACATCATTTATTCTTAATTTTGTTGATTGTTGTATCGTACACATTTGTTATTTAAATTTTATCATTTATACAATTAATTTTTATAGAAAAAGCAGAATTTGAAGATGTGCCAAAAAGGAACCAACTAATACTTAAAATTGCACAATATTTTTTTTATTGTATTTAGATTTTTTCATAAAATTCATATATATATATTTAATTTATTTTATGTATTTATGATATCTATAGCAATAGTATTTACCATTTATTATTAAGTTCAATTTTATGTGATATATTTTTTATAGTTTAAAATTATTTGATATTATAAGCTTTTTTAATCGGGATTTTACCTCAATATAACAACATATATTTTATAATATATAATATTTATTAGAGTACAATTATAATAAAGTGAAAATATAAATATTCTCGCGTATAAAAAAAACAAGATTTTTTGTCTTCCACTCGTGGTTTTATTTTTAATGATTTATGTAAAAGATCAATGTATAAAAATTATAAGTAACATAGTGTTGGGATCTTAAGAGATACCTGAGTCATGTCATTGTATATTACATTAAAAACTACTCCCATTTAAAATTAATTTGATTGTGCTAAGCTTAAACCCTTTGTTTAAAATGGATCTTAACAATTGTTGTATCTAAGGCCCGTTAGAAAATATTTAAAGGTCATTTATTGTGAATTTTTTTTGGCTATAAGCTTTGAGATAAGAGACAATTGTAATATAATTCTTAAAAATTTTTGATATTCCATAGCTCAATGTATAACGAAGGCCATATTTGATTGTAGTTATAAACATTTTGTGATAAAAATTTAATTGCCTGGTAAATTGGCGATAATACTGTTTCTCACATACTTTTAAATTTTTTTTTGTATTGTAAAGTTTTTTATATGAATAATGATTAAAATAACGTTCTCCGTATTATTTGTATCAAGCATAATTGTTAATATGTACTTTAAAGCCGAAGCAGGTAATTTTTTGAATTACACTTAAAACTACATTTTACAAATGTTGGTAAATGGAACTTGAGTGCATTCATAATTCAAGAATGAAAGGTTAAGGAATTGTTTTATCCGCCAATTCCTTATATTTTTTTAAAAATAATATTAGCCAAAAATAAATGTGTAATTACGAATAAGTAACTATAAATTTTTTTATAGATAAAAATTCATTTCTGTGAACCTATATTTTAGAGCGGAGATCTTTAACATGTTTTAATTTGGCAAATTTAATAATTTAATTTTTTGGGAACATTTTAAACTTTACAAATGTTTAAATTACATCGAAAATTGTTAACTATTTTATATAATATATATCACATGATAATTGCTAGGAGGTGTATTAAATTTATATTGAGAGGACTTATAAACGAACTATCTAAAAATAAAAAAATTATATATGCTGTTTTAGATATTAACGCCGCATTGTGTAATGAATTAAGAGGTTCGACTTTTCGCGTTCAAATTCACCGCATTCTTAAGTAAATCTTTATTTTAGCATTTTACTGTATGAATCAGCAACTCGATGTCGATGTTTTGAAATACAATATTTAAAAGCTTTATAACCGCTAAAATAATTTTTTGTTAAAAAAATTATAAAAAAAAATCTAAAAATTAAAAAATTAGTTTTTCAAAAATTTTTTATTTCACGAAATGGCTTTTCAAAATTATGATTCAAATTATTTCTCAAATAACTTAAAAAAAGATTTTTTATTAAATGACTTAACATAATAAGTGCCCTCATAAAATAGAAAAAGGGGCGAATAAGAATCTCATTCGAAGGCACGCGCTTTTTCAATATACTTTCTAAATATTTTACAGGGAGGTTGGACGCGACCTCCGCCGATCTTTGATAACCCTCCGATTAGATCCGGAAGAGAATATTGTTTGGCACGTCCCTGTGATAAGGCACATCCAGCTCCATGGATTATTTGAACTTAAGTTCAGCCAACATCTTGAACGAATAGTCAACCTTGTTATGCGTCAACTAAAAGCCACAGTAACCTTCTTTAATAAATTAGGGATTGGGAAATGTTGTTAATCAATTTAGCGGAGCGAATTATATTGAACAATAGGCTGCGGCTAGTGGAAAAAAAAGTTTTAAGAATAAAATCGTACGCATCTGATCAACATTAAGATGGCTCTTATTAAAATTTGTTATAAAGGCTGTATTAGATGTTGATATCGATAAATTTGACATACTGAGCTTGTGCGGGAGCAACGAAGCCAATTATTCAGCCATACTTAGAAGGGATCGAGGTGCCTGGCGAGATAATTGTGTTGGGTTCCTGGAATATGTAAAATTCAGTCCGGATCCTTTGAAGAAGGTTTTAGCTCGGATATAAAATTTCAATATAACAGGATTTACAAAATTTTTTGAAGGTTTTGTTGATTTATGAAACCGCATTTAACTAATATATAAAATGGCCTTACTCTGAAATAAGGAATAAGTCAAGTTTTTTCCGCCTCGTAATTTAATAATAAAAAAATAGTTTTTAGTTGAAATTAATTGTTCAATATTCTAAATTAATTTTAATATTTGGTTTATAAAAAATGCTCGGTGTCCAAATTTTTAAATGATTTTTAAAACGGGAGGAGATAAAATTTTTGTAAGTTTAAAAGTAAAATTTTTTCCTGATATTCTTGAGTTTTGGACATTTTTTATAAAAATTTTTGTCTTGTTTATAGCGGGCTTACAAAATTTAACCAAAAACGGCAAACTGCGTTATGAATAGCTTGGATCTGATTAAATGACATGTCTGAAAATTTTATCAAACAGTTTATAAAATAGTCGTTCTGTAGAAAGCTTTTAAAAAATTGTTATTTTAGTTATTTTTCCATTTAGATTATAATAAAACAAACTCCGGGAAAGAAATTTCAAATATACGAAATGTATCACGAGGGATCAGTCATACAAAATTCATTTTTAAACTTTGCCCATCCGTATATTACTAACGTTATATTTAACAATTCGTCTCCTTGGGTTAATGTAACGCATCACTTTCCATTCGATATTTTCAAAATTTACCTTGGAAAATGCCAAAATCGAGGTATTGGTGTATGAAAATTGTAAGGTGGGAATTTATGGCAAAATATAAACCATATAATATTAGATAGGTCACGATCAAATTCATATTTCAATTTATTTAAATTAAAATTTTAATTATTCAGGAAAAACAAATATTGTTAATTACTCATTACACAGGTCAACAGTTTTTTGAGAGTTATGAGTTAACTACAGAGATTAAACCTGCCATGTTTGGGAATATCAAATTTGTTAACCGTTTTTTCTAATCAACCTTAGTTGGTCAGTTATAAACATTGAAAACATTAGAAAAAAAGGTCAAAAAACCAAAAAAGATTCAAAAACAAGAATAAATTGAAATTTTATTTTTGCATATTCACAATAGCTAAACTGTTAAATTCAAACTTCAAAAAATATTTTCAATAAAAACCGATAAAATATCGTGTCGTATTTAAGTTTTGACGCAAAATATTTTGTATTATTTAAATGCCGATGTAAGAGCTTGATATATTAATTAAATTTATTTTCCATTTGTGATTAAAAATATAAGTTACAGGGAATTTTTATATGTAAAAAATTTGTAAAATTTTTCTTTTTAGGGTATATTTAGATCTGTGAATTTGGTCAAAAAAGGCCATTTTACGTTATAGACAGATCTAAAGAGCCAAAGACGTAAGAAACTAAGAAAAACGAAAAATATATATGAGATTAGGCCATAATGGGGACGCATTCTTTTATGTTTTTATAAAATTAACGTTTCTGACATTAATATTTGTTAACCTGTGTTATAATTTTATAAATAGTCACATTATAATTAATATTAAATATAGTTAACAATCATTGGGCCGATCAACGATGGATTGATTCACACCGTATGACATTCTTAGACATTAGTTTAACTTGAAGCTAAGTTATGGTAAAAGTTAGCGACTAAAAAGGAATATTAACAATTCCTTTTTGACGCGTTCAAAGATGAGTAAATCAATTAACTAGAAATTTTTATTTGTATTTTAAAAAAAATTGTCATGATATTCATCAGAACTAAAAAAAATAGTTTTTGTATCATAAACTTTCATAAATCTCAAAAAAAATTCTTTGCAATTAAAAAAAAAATTAAATATTTTTTTCAATAAAATTAAACTTCTCACTTTAAAAATTCTTAAAAATTCAAGATATTAAATGAACAAAATAAATTTTAGACCTTTTATTCTTGTTTTTTCTTCCGGTATATAATAATTGTATTCAATATGGCTTTGTTTTATTAATTAAATTTTTTAATTGAAGTTTTTTATGTGACATTTGTTTATTAAATTTTGCAGACCTGTGGAGTAAATGTAGTAAAAAAAGCATTATCCCTGTGTCTGATTTTTACATTTCCCCCTCTTGGCGATTATAAATAATTTTTTTTACCAGAAAAACTCTGTTATGCATATTTTACTCTAACTCTAAATTTGTTATGTTACACAGCTCGACAAATTCTTAAAATATACATGCTAGTTTAAGACACCGGACCTTTTTCCGTTTATCGTTTTTATCAAACAAAGCCACATATAAACATTAAAAATTGTTGATAATGTAAAAATTATAAAATATTGAAAAAAAATATTAATAAAAACAGCTACATTGTTAAATCCAAACTTATAAAAAAAAATTTTTCAAACTTAAGTTAAAAATTTTTCCTAATACTTAAAAGTGAGTTTTTCATTATTTGTAAAATTGAAGTTAAAGATTTTCATATGAAAATGTTACTAATTTTTTTTAGGGTAGGTCGCAAAAGCGGTCAACCTAATTTGGCCATTTTCTATAATTTTCATCGATTTAGCCGGGCTCAGATGAAAATATGAAAAACGAAAATAGTATTAGAGATAAGACCATGTAATTTATTTCGCTTCAGTTTCATAATTGCCGAAAATTTATAAATTTATGAGACCTATAAATTAATATAATTATAATTTTTAGCCTTATTTATAAATTGGATTGCGGTCTGTGATGCAACTTTGGATTACACAGAAGAAAGTTTAATCAACATTGTTAAACGTGAAGGCAACATTTCTTATTTTATAAGGTATTGTAAATTTTATTGTCAAAATTGCTGGGAAATTTTTTTTAAACACATCCATACCAATGTTATTTAAAACACTCTTGATTTTGTAAAAATTGAAAAATAATATTTTAAATTACTATTTATAAATTAAACTTGCCAAGAAAAAAATGAACCCTCGATTTTTTAACCTAAGTTAAAGAGAAAACATTAGTCTGGCCAGCGGCTTGATACTTTTGGTAAGATACACAGAAGAAGTTATTAGGCTCCTAAGTTCAAAGCTGTTAGACTCCTAAAATAATCTTTTGTAGTTTGTGATATTTCTTGGCTAGAAATTTGAAAAATGCAATTATTTTATTCATGGTAGTTGTTATTTAAATTACTTTTTCCAAAGTTCAGTTGCAATCTATTAAACCTATTATATTCATAGAGATATCGTATTGAGCAAAAGAAGACTGAATCACGATACCCGGGACATCATTATCTGGGAATATAAATCCCGGTTTCTACACAGGCGTTCAAAAAGCAAGGAGGAAATTTTAATTCTCCATCCCGATTACTCTAACCTGCAATTGATATATGGATTCGAACCTTATCTGCATTTCAGGGCCGATGTAAAAACTTAATCAATTTGACTTATTAAACGTTCAGAAAAATACAGAGCCGTTAGCAGGATTTTAGAAAGGCGGGGGGCAGCCTAATAAATGGCGAATAAAAATTATTTAAAGAATATATTATTTATTGTGCCGAAAATTATTATCAATCTTTTACCATTTGTCAATTTTTTGTTTGGTAAATTAGCTAAAATTGTGCTTAATTATTAATTGTGTTTTTTTTTAAAAAGGTATTTACTCTCTTTTGTTGTCTAGAAAAAGATTTTTAATATAAAAAATTATAAAATTACATCTATTAAAAAAAGCTTGTTAACATTGCCATAATCATAGAGAGTTTTAGATTTAGGCTTTATCAATTAATTATCAAAATTCTGATCATTGACAGAAATTTCTATTAAAATCAATAAATTTAGCAAGTTGCCGATAATTTCTTTGCCACATAAATATATACAATTATTTTCAGCCACGGGCCCGCTGGTTCATTTCGAATTTTCATGCATCTTGTGATGCGATATAAAGGACAATTTTAATGTTAAAAAAATTAGATAATGAAGTAAAATAAGTGTGAAGTTAGGAGTATTGAATTAGGGAAAAATAATTAGATTCGTGGTATGATAATTGGACTGCCAGCCAACTTTTGAGTCGGCTACTGCAAACAACCTGGTTTTGAGAAAAAGGGGGGAGGGGAGGGGATGGCATAGTTATATAAAAAATAACCAGTAAACATGATAACACCTTCAAAGATAGGCTGCGCGCCAGGTTTGCCTCCCCCCCCCTGGTTAGGACTCTGAGACGATATAGCCAAATAACCTTCATAAAAATTTAAAGGTTTGCACCAAGACCAAGGACTCAATTACACAGGTAAACATCAAACTTAGTAAGTCAGCTATACTTGAAAATTTTAGAAATGTCAAAAAAATAACACAGGTCAACAAATATTAATGTCAGAAACGTGAATTCTATGAAAACATAAATGAATGCATTCCTATGATGGCCTAAAAAAGTTTTTTTAAAGCTCGCACAGGTCTATTTCAAGTTATCAGTTCTTTGGGTATTTATAAGGTAAAAATATAATTTTTTAGACATATTTATTTTTCGTTTTTCTTAGTTTCTTCCGTCTTTGGCTCCGATCCGTCTATAACGAAAAATGACCTTTTTTAACCAAATTGACAGATCTAAATATACCTTAAAAAGATAAAATTTAAATTCTTTGTAAAAAATTTTTATCACAAATAATGAAATATAAATTTTATTAATATATCAAGCTCTTACATCGGCATTTAGATAATACAAAATATTTCACTTAAATACGACACGATGTATTATCGGTTTTTAATGAAAATATTATTTGAAGTTTAAATTTACCAGTTTAAATATTGTGAATAGGCAAAAATAAAATTTCAAATTATTTTTGTTTTTGAATCTTTTTTGGTTTTGCCCTTTTTTCTAAAATTTTTTTTGTAACTGACTAAGTTTGATTAGGAAAATCGGTAAAATGATTTGATATTCCCTAAGATGGCAGGTTTGATCTCTGAGGTTAACTCATAACTGTCAAAAAATTGTTGACCTGTGTAATAAAGAAACAAAAACAAAAAAATATTGAAAAAATTATTTTTGTATTTATAACAGCAGTTAAATTCATATTTATTTATTAAAAACCAATGGAAATTAAGGTTGGGGTACCAAATATATGATACAATTTATTTGTTGATGTTAGAGCTTTTCATACTAATTTTATTTCTCATTTTTTGAGATAAAAAATATAAATTACTAGGAATTTTTATATTAAATGGTTATTCTCGAGGTATCTAAACTCAATTAAAATAGGCCAATTTTTTGTCATGGACGGATCTAATTAGCCGAAAACGGAATAAACTACAAAAAACGGAAAATATATATATGAGATTAGGCCATTATAGGGATCTCTTCATTTATATTTTCATAAACATTTTTTACTGACATTGAAATTGGTCGACCTGTGTTATAGACCATATAAAGTAAAATAAATTTTCCCAATTGTTTGCCAGTTCTTTAGTAAGACATTAAAGCAAAATTTATATAAATTTGATTTATTTTACAAAAACCCATCAGTATAAAATAGATATGATAGTGACACTTGATGGGACGTGCTATGTTTACACGCAAGCCATAAACAGCCTTGAAACTGTCAAACTGATATTTTTGACCGGGGAACAGGTAATTCTTTTAGCAAAATCGTATTTATTATTTTTGACCTTGATTTTAACAAAAATATAAAATAAAGCAGTTAAAGAATCAATTAAATTATTTTTTCCCACAAAGAGAAATATCCTAATTAAGGCTGCGGCTAGTGGAAAAAAAAAAGTTAAAAAAAAATTGAGCGCATTTGATTAACATTGAGGTGACTAGTGGAAATTTCAAATTTCTAAAAAAAATTTTGTTAGGGCACTTGCAAAGTGAATTTTTGTTTTTAAAATTTTGAAATATCTGAAAATTTTATTTCTTTGAAATTTTTTCTTTCAGAAAAAGCATTTTATGTGCATAAACTAAATTTGACAACTTTTTAAAAATTTGCGTTTTAAAAAAATTAAATTTTTCAAAATTTTGAAAATTTCACGAAAATAAAAACTCACTCTGCACGTGCCCTTAGGCATATTTTAAAACGACCAAAAAACATTTCATTTTTTGATATTCGCCCTTAAAATTTTTTTTTTATAAAAAATAATTTTTTAACAATTTGCAATTAGTGTTAGCCGCAGCATATTCAAGAGGGTAAACTTTTGTAGCCAGATGAGACAACATTAACAATGAAAATGTTTGTAGGTGATCACATGGACATTCATAGCACCTAGATGTTTTGAATGCTTATACTTTTGGTAACGTCCATTTTTGACGATTAAAAGTAAGAGCTAAATTAATTAGAGCTAGCATAGCTTCAGTGTTGCAAGTAAAATAAAATAGGGTAAATACAATTTAATAAATTGATCTCAAAAAGATTAAAACGGGAATAATGGCTCCCTCACTCATACCTCCTAAAGTTGGCAACTGGTTGCAGTTCGTTTTTTTTGCATTTTTTAGAAGTGCTATGTTCGAGTAAAACCTAATTTAATAGGTATTAAAATAGTATAAATAGGCTGGGCCAAACTATATTTAAAAAAAGTTTACATTTGGCTGAATCCCGTATATAGAATAAACTGTTAATATGATTGGTTATCAACAAATAATTTTTTAGATGTTTAGACTATATACCTGAATAGCCGTATAAATATTTAATATTACCTTTTTGGATCATATTTGCTATTCTTCAAAATCTCACTTTTTTAAATATGTGGGTATGGTAAAACCAGTTCGTCAATGATTGGGTTTATAACGAAGATGATTATCCACTTAAAAAAACTAATAAATCACCTCCCCCTCCTGCTTATTAATTTTCTATAAAGCGAGCTTAAATCACCATAATGACAGAAAGAAATACAACATGTAGCCGTATTTTTATTTACTTAAAAAATATAAAAATTTTAATCCATTCTGAGTCAATAAATCAAATAAGGAGGAGCCATAGAGCAGAAAAACCATCCTTTTATAAAAAAAAATATTTAAATATTATTTTTTGTCTATAAAACTATATATATGTAGGAGCGGTTTAATTAATGTGGTTAACGTGGGAGAAGGGGGGAGGGTGTTGGTAAGTTGACATTTCAAAAGTTTGAAGACGCTAGGAGGCTAACAAACTTAGGGTCCGCAATTACACAGGTCAACAATTTTTTGAGAGTTATGAGTTAAATACAGAGATCAAACCTGCCATCTTAGGGAATATCAAATCCGTTTACCGTTTTTCCTAATCAAATTTATAGTCAGTTATAAACAATAAAAATTAAAAAAAAAAGGTTAAAAAACCAAAAAAGATTCAAAAACAAAAATAAATTGAAATTTCATTTTTGCATATTCACAATAGTTAAACTGGTAAATTTAAACTTCGAATAATATTTTCATTAAAAACCGATAATATATCGTGTCGTATTTAAGTTTGGACGCAAAATATTTTGTATTATCTAAATGCCGATGTAAGAGCTTGATATATTAATAAAAAAAAATTCCATTATTTGTGATTAAAAATATAAGTTACAAGGGATTTTAATATGCAAAATAGATTTTTAAATTTTTTCTTTTTAGTATATTTAGATCTGTATGGTCAAAAAGGCCATTTATCGTTATAGACGGATCTAAGGAGCCAAAGACGGAAGATACTAAGAAAAACGAAAAACATTTTATAAGATTAGGCCATCATGGGGTACATTCTTTTATGTTTTCATAAAATTCACGTTACTGACATATATATTTGTTGACCTGTGTTATAAGCCAATATAGAAACATAGGTAAGGAGGTCACTTAAAAGGCTTAATATTTATTTTAATCAATTTTCACAAGTTTATATTTTTAGTTTTCAATTGAGCAAATCGGGATGATTTTAAACATTACAACAACGGCGCATTTCATCTATGGGAATGGAACGCGCAAAGTCTCAAACATTTATGAAGGTTTCCTAATCCGCCAAATAACGTGTTACATGTTAAATTCTAACGTGACGCAGCTATTAGCTATCCGCCCAATGTCAAGGCTAGAAACTGAACGAAGACTTGCTTATTGCCCCCCATTAAGCTAAATTAGTACAAAAATTTACATGTGAATGCAATATTGTAAGTAAATTAGCCTCTTCTTAAAAAATAATTAACCATACATTAAAAATTTATTTAAATAAATTATTATAAAAAACATGAAAATAAAATTTATAATTAGAGCATATTAAAATATAAAAACATCTTTAATCGCTTTCGAGTTCACTGCTGCTGCTCCCAAATATTTCATTTTCTTCTTTAATTCCGATTCCTCCTGTATTTTCGCTTAGTTTATTATCCATAACTTTTGGTTTATCGTCTTCCATTGATGAAAGGTCAGATGAGCTAAGCTGGTAATCCTTTTGTTTAGACGAAGTTTTTTGGTCCCCTAAATAGTAAAAAAGAAATAATAATGAAATTCCAGATGAATGGAATAATATAACTATAAAATTATCTGAATTTTTCTATTTAAAAGAATTAAAAATAATAAAAAATTTGAATACAAACAAAAGATAATGGCATTTTGAAGTTTCTAAGGTTATTGAAAATTGACAAACCCAAATGCAAGGCTCGCCAACAATTAAAATACAAATTTTTATAGATATTACCTTTATTATGTTCCATATCAAGATTATCTTGAGGGGTCAAAGCATTTTCCTCGTTTTCTGGTGGCTGATCTTTAGAATCTTCAGTTTCCTCTGGGACTTCCTCTTCTTGTACTAAGTTATGACTCGTAAGAATTTGGCGGAGACGTGTTTGCTATATAATTGGCAACAAAAATTTTTTTGCTCTAATCCATGCATGTACAGTTTTATTCCTCACAAAAAATTTATATACAACCATTTGAAGCTGCTAAATGACTTACAAAGGCAGCCTTTAACTGATAGCTAAAGTGATAGCCTAAGCTAAAAATCTACCCGATGGCAATATTGCACGGTTTAAAAGAGTCAAACCAAAAACAGGTGCGGCACCAAATAGATATAAAACCCCAAATCCAATCTTTATACATTATGATATTGTAATAACATAAACATAAAATAGATATATGTGATGTGATGTATAGCATTTATTTACCTGAGAAATAAGTTCATTTTCGTTAAAAGGCCTATAACGTACAGCTAATTTAGTTCGGTTTACCTGACTTTGCTGTCCTTGCATGAGCCTACGTTTACTTAACCGGACTCTAATTATATTTACAATCAGGAAATAGAATTAAAAAATATATATTCATATCAATATAAACACTTGAATCATTATTATGTAATATAACAAACCTTGTTTCTAATTCATTATAAAATGCTATGGTCGTTTTAACTGGACTTGTGTCACTTTTACTACTGGTCGACCCAGCATTGGCTCCAAACACCTCCTGTCCGCCTAGAGTTGGCCGGAATACGAAGAAGTAATTTTCTTCATAACCCTTTGAGGCTTTATTTTTAACGTTCCAGTTGTATTCGCGTGTCATTTGGTAATAATACCTAAACATTATTATATGGTTAATTATCGCATTGTTATTGTAATATATATTTTGGATACACATAAATCATAAAATAAATTAGATTATTTAAAAAAATAGTAATGCAAAAAATTAAAAAATTTTACATTTCTTCAGGTGTAAAATCGAGTTGTTGTGCAGCGTCCTTGTTAAATTTTTCTAGCGTGGGATCAGAGGGCAAAAAGTAGGCCACAAACTGGTTTCCACTCTCATCCATCATACCACTAACATTTAAAATGTAAGTATAAAAAAATGTGGTAATTAGCCCATACCTTTCTCTAAATAGGGGTGTTTAACACTTCAATAACCCAGGTAAAACAATTATCATCGTCGGTCGGGTCAAAAAATTTCTGGCACGCCGGCAAATTAGCATAAGCCCTCACTTATGGCACCAGCAGCTTTAAAGTGGTTTTACATGTGCGCTACCTTTAAGGAAACCCCTGTGCACTCCTGCGTATGCTCCAGCGAAGTTCTCAATGAGCTAACTAAGCCAAATACATTTTAAGTTTTGACCTTGTATCTTATTAAAACAGACAAAAAATTTACATCATTTTTTGGGGCTATGGCATTCGCAGCTCTTATAAATAATCAGTATTCATAACGAGATTCATTATTTAATAAGTATATTGGGCTCTTACAATTTATTTAGCAATGCGACAAAAAACATATTTAATCAAATGAGCAGTATTAATAAGATAAGATAATATTAATATATTTGTGTTATAAATCAAACCTTTCCCCTATTGTTTTTTCTACATTCAATCACTTTTTTTTGACCTCAAAATACTTTTGATATGAACAATTTATTTTTCTTGCCCTATTTTCTCGCTTATATAACAACCATTAAAAATGAATTTATTCGCAAACACTGAATCTGCTATCGCAAAAAAATCTCTTTACCTTATTTTCTTTAAATTTTGTTAACCAATTCCTAGTTAAATTATGAAAATAAAAAATTTATTTAAAAAACTTTATTAATTTTGTTTGCAATTGATTGATATTAAATACCGTATCATGGCTTGGGACATTAACTTTTCCTTATGAGCCGAGGTAACAATAGGTGCTTGAGTTCCTGTCATTTTTTGCAACATCCTGTAAGTCAAAATAAATAAAATTTAGTATAATTAATAAAAATGTCGTATTATGCAATCGGCATTTTCAAAAGTCAGAGTATATAATATATGCCCTGTAAGTTAAGCATCAATACAGAAATAATTGGATAAATCTTAAAGTTTTCATTTCAATGCTATAATTATCCTTGATAATATTTTGCTGAAAAATCTAAATAAAAAACAAGAGAAACCTAAGCTGGTGAGTCTGAGCTGTGCTTATATAGGGATCCGAATCAAAAAGGACTTGGGCACAAGGATGTCTCCAAAGACTGAAATCTGGGTAGACCGGGAGTTCTTCGATGGCATAAACATTGGGTTTACTATAATGTTTCGTGGTCTAAGCAGATATAAAATATTAAAAAAAGTAAAAAAACAGCTGATATATACAATGTGGCTTATAAATTAGATTAAACCAAAGTGTCAAATTAGGGCCAAAAATATTAATAAAGTAAAAAAACCTTTCTTTTCGCGGCTTGAAACGTGGTATCTATAGCTTTAATTTGTGAATCACGGTCCTTGTACAAATCTTCCTCCTCTTCTTTCATTAGCTTCTGCATACGGTAACCGATCCTGATTAAAAATTTATATAATTATATATGGTTTCACTAACAATAATTTCTAAATTTGTTTAATATCACTAAAACAACCACCAAACAATCTATATGCTAACAATATTTACTCTGCCATATGTTTATGAGCCTCCAAAACTATATTCAAGAAACAGATACTTTTTGGTAGAAAAAAATAGCTATTTGATTCTGTAAATTATTTAGAAGTATGAATAAAATCACTAATAAATCATAAGTTACTCTAAAATTTAGTAAATATAATATTTTTATTATTTTTTTTAATTCATTTTAATTACTTCTTTCATATATTACATTAAATATACTACCTGTTTATATTTTATTAATTATATTTAACATTGTTAATTTGATATTGTAATATATTAATGCTGGAAATCTTATAAATAAAATCTTTTTTAATATTAATAGATGGTTTTGAATATAATTTGACAAAATAAAACCAATTTTTTTTTTGACTTTAAACGTGCCTATAAATACTTTAAATATTCCTAAATTTCTGTAAAGGGAGCCAAAGTCATATTTTGAAACAAAAAAAAATTGATTTAATAAATAGTAATAATTTCGTTCAACACGGCTTAAAAATATAGAAAAACAAAATGTTATTGTGCAAATACAAAAGTTCATTTGAAACGTGCCCCCCAAAAAGGGGTTAATATATAACACGAAATGCAGCGAAGTCGACAAAGAAGTACTTGCTTTCAGCCTTATCGGTCGATTGAGCGAATCGGTTATACTCGGTGGAGATATACTCAGTTCGACGTAGCCAAGGAACGGCTTTAGCATGCCGTGATGATCGAGCGGCAGCTGATGAAATATTAAGGGGAGTGTTTGGGCCAGCTGAGGGAGTACTGCCACTTGGGGTATTAGAGCTACTTGCGAGTGCAGGAGGCACAACTAAATCATCTTCGAGGAGTAAGGCTTCATCACGCTGGTCAAGTTTGGCTTAAGTATGAAAGCATTAAAAATGAGATGGCCTTTATTATATATACATTACACAAACAAATTATTATTTGCTCCGTTTTTGTATAAATTAACGATCCATCTAAAAAGTTTTGGTTACATTTTTCGGGATATAAGAATGAATCAACAGAGTGGCATTATTGATCCCATAAATAATAATAAATTAGCATTTCAATTAAACGAATAAAATAAAGTAGGTTAAAAACGCTAAAATTAGGGGCAAATATTCTTTACTTTTAAAGTGCGTTGCATAAACAAATTACAATTTTTAGTTTTTCAGAAATCTTTCTATTTTTTCATTTTGTGCCCACAAAAACATTTTTAACGTTAAAAAAAATAAATCAGACAGCAATAATAACACAGGTCAAAAATTTTTGAGAGTTATGAGTTAACAACAGAGATCAAACCTGCCATCTTAGGGAATATCAAATCCATTTACCGTTTTTCCTAATCAAACTTAGTCAGTTATAAACATTGATAATTTTAGAAAAGGTCAAAAACCAAAAAAGACTCAAAAACAAAAATAAATTAAAATTTTATTGTTGCATATTCACAATAGTTAAACTGTTAAATTCAAACTTCAAATAATATTTTTATTAAAAACCGATAATATATCGTGTCGTATTTAAGTTTAGCCGCGAATTATTATGCATTATCTAAATGCCGATGTAAGAGCTTGATATATTAATAAAATTTATTTTTCATTATTTGTGATCAAAAATATAAGTTACAAGGGATTTTTATAGGCACAAAGATTTTTGAATTTTTTCATTGTAAGGTATATTTAGATCTAAATTTGGTCAAAAAAGGCCCTTTTTCGTTATAGACGGATCTAAGGAGCCAAAGACGGAAGAAACTAAGAAAAACGAAAAATATATATGAGATTAGGTCATCATGGGGATGCATTCTTTTATGTTTTCATAAAATTCACTTTTCTTATACATTAATATTTGTTGACCTGTGTAATTACACTCGACAAAAAAATTTGACCTTAAGCATAATTTATGGCAAGTATCGTTTTTGGTCAAGTATTTGGTGCTAATTACAATTATAAAATCAGAATTTTAACCAATGCCTCAGATTTTTAGTTATTCGATGTTAAAGTTGAGATTTTTCTATTTTTGGGGTATTTTGGGCTTCTATCTCATAAAACTTATGGGTAGTAACAAAAGTTTAAAAATATATTTAGATGAAACATTCATTAGTGACGTAAGGCGTTTATTTTTTTCTATAATATTTGATTTTTTTATTTTTATAAAATTAGTGGTTTTCGTCATAAAATCGGTTTTTTAATCCTAAATAACTTGAAAGTAAATTGGTAATAATTTTAAGCTATAAATTTTTAGATAAGTTTATTATAAGAAATCTATGCCAATATATTTTTTGCAAAATTAATAGTTAAAGAAATTTTCTGAATTTTTTTCTGAACTGTGGACACAGTTTAAAAAAAGTAGAGGCATTAGAAAAAAACTAAACCCGGGATCGTTATCGCAAGAAAATTCGCTATAAACCCCCAAAAAATCATTTATGTTGTTTTTTTTGTTGTCCAGTGTTATATAAAATGAAAATATTTCCAGCCCGAGATAAAAACAAGGCCGGGATAAAATATTTTAAGGAAATTTTTAGACGGCTATATGTATATTGAAATGTATATGGGCTGAATGCATATATTTTATATTATTTGCCTAAGTATTAAGTTTATTAATTATTTTTATTAGTTTTACCTTATTTATTTGTTATAATATACCCAGGACGGGACAAAATTCAAAAAAAAAAGCTAAAGGGCCTGGCAAAACCGGCTCAAAAAGTTAACAACCGTGTCGGTGCTTATTCAGGCCGTAAAAATTATTAATGCATATTTAAACACAAAATTGAATATTATGACCTGAAATATAATAATCAATTAAAACTAAAAAACAATTGTTTATTAAGTAAACTAGACAAAGTAAAAAAGTGACTTTAAGTTGATATAATAAAATTTAAAAAGGATTATTGGTAGAGTTGTATGAATTATCTAATTTATAGTACTTTAGTTATAGCATTATTTTTAATATCCCCTCAAACTTAATGAAATCACACCTGCACCTTGCAAAAACAAAATTCTACTTAAATTACCTTATTCACAGGTTAAAAAAAATCAATGAGTGACAAAAACAAATTATGATTGAGGGGAAATAATCAACATGATAAGCTTTCTCATAAAATTTTTCCGTTTTTTTATTTGAATCAAAAAAGGGGCCACATTTGACCGAATTGACTAATATTGCGACTTTTTACCTAAGGACACGTGCAAAGTGAGTTTTTATTTTCGTAAAATTAAATTTTGAAAAATTTTATTTTATTAAAACGCAAATTTTTAGAAAATTACCAAATTTGGTTTATGCATATAAAATGCTTTTTCTGAATTAAGAAATTTTTTAAATAATTTTGAAAAAATAAATTATACGAAAATCAAAACTAACTCACGTGCCCTTAAAGAGAATAAAGAAAGAAAAATTTCTTTGCATAAAACAAATGTAACTTATAATTGTTATCCCAAATAATGAGAGAAAATTTAATTGTATCAAGCTCTTGCATCAAGAATTAGGTTATACAGAATTTTGGCACCCCAACCTAAATTGGACAGGATATAATATATTTAAATTAAAAATATTTCATTCAGTTAAATTTTAAAGGTAAGGTGTTTTAAATGTAAAAATAATTTTTTAAAATTTTTTGTTTTCAACATTTATTCAAAAATTTTCAATGTTTATAGCTTGCTTAAAATGTTTGATTAGAAAAAACGAAGGGGATTCCGTAAGACAGCAGGTCTGATCTCAAGAATATTACCTCAAAACTCTCAAAAATTTGTCAAGCTGTAAACCTGCAACGGTTATACTAGGTTGGGTATAATAATAGCTTAAAACTGTGAGTTAAATTAATTTTTAGTACCATATGTTTAAATAACATTCACTGAATAATACATTTTGACGCACAGTTGGTATGGTATATTGCCTACCTCAACTTTTTTTTTAAATGTCATATTTCGATAAAAATCAATAAGTGATAAAAGAAAATGACACTGGAAGAAAATAATCCACGCCTTTTTCCGTTTTCCGAAGTTTTTTCCAAGCGTTGGCTATTTTCTTAGATATGAATTAAAAAAAATTTATTTTTGCGACCTCGAGACCGCGTCCAAAGATCATTCATTTTTTAGAAAACTTTTAGAAACTTTAATATTTTTCTAAAAAAAATATTGGTACAATTTTTTAAAAAAAATTTTAGCGCTAGATTCAAAATATCAGGGGATGCCATAACTCTGGAATCGGGGGGCTATTAACTCGGGAGTGTCTTGGAATTGTATATTTTTGTAGTCCAAACTCATTTTGTGTAATGAAAGTTGTAAATAAATGAAAGAGCAGTTAATTATGTAATTACATGTACATAATGTTATTACTATTGCGAATTGAAGTCAAGCCCTAATTGTCAGCTATGATAATTTAAAAATGACTCAAAACAATTGCCCCGGTTGTAAGTTTTAATAAAAAACAATGCTTGACAAGTTTCGTAAAAATGAATGAACCTTGAACGCTCTTAAATGTAAAAATTATTTTTTTTATATTATTGTTATTTTTAATTTAAAAAAATATTAATGTTTATAGCTGGCTTACGAAGTATTAATTGTAAAAATCGTTTAAAGAATTTGAAAATCCCTAAGATGGCAGGTATCTCTGAAGTTAAGTCTCATCTCTCAAGTATTGTTAATAAGTGCATTAAGTGAGTTTGTTTTATGTTGTATATTTTTATTTTGTTATTCCCCTTTCCTTTTTAAATGTCCTGTAAGGAAAATCTAGATTTTGTATTGTATTTATTACTTCAAAATTTGAAAACTATTGGAATTCTTCCCAACAATAAAGTTTAGTTTTTTAGTTTGTTAACATTTTTAAAATGAGAAAATGAAATATATGAGTTGTAAATAAAGTGCCCATTAATCCCTGTTTCCCCATAAATATCACATTTAAATAAACATAAATCCCACTTTATATTTATTAATTATTGGGACAAATGGTCATGAGTAGCAATAAAAAAAATCAATACTAAAATTTTGACATAACATTAGATTTTGACAAATTTTTGATACACATTATCAAATTTATAAGATCAAACCTATATGATCAATGACCCTCAAATCCATGTACCAATTTTTTCTGGCCAAACTTTGCCAGAGCTATGAACATTGAAATGACATAAAAAACAAATGAGATTTAAAGCTAAAAATTTTGAGAAAAAAATATATACATACAACAGCTTCACACGTAAAAAAAATAGTGACATTTAAAGATTGGGATGCAAAATAATTTGTAACTTAAATATAAATGTAGTGGTACATTATATTCAACATGTCCTTATTTTCAATGAAAGATCAAAATAATATTATATTTTAATCATAAATTTGTTACTTAAGGAATTTTGGGGACACAAAATTTAATTGTGCCAAATTTTTCTATTTTATTAATGTAAAAAAATTTTGTAAGGCCCTGTCTTATTGATGTAAATAACATAAAAAATAAGGTCAAATTTTATCAATTTTATAAACCTTAAAAGCATTTATTATTACATATCTAATGAACTATGACATATTTCTTAGTTGTAATTCTAAAGCAAATAAATTCCTTGTTTACAAATTTTCACAAAATGTTTATACTCAAAGGCATGCCTTGTATAATTATTTTTTTTTAATTTAAAATTAATTAAAAACAAAAAAGGCAGTTACTGATGTAAAATTTAAATATTAAGTACCATGAAAAGTAGCCCCCTAATGTTTTAACATTTTTTATAATGTATTTTTTTTTAAAAAATACAAAAATTGTAAATTAACTTTGTTTAATCAAATATATTTTAGCAAACACTAATATGTAAGAGCTAAATTAATAAAATGAGCATATATCTAAAAATATATAATCTCCATCCTTAAATATGCATGTTAGAATTTGCTAATAATCATGTAAACCGTTTTTATCAATTCTGTAGGTGTCAGGATCAATAAGGTCTATGTGAACTCCTAAATCATGGTCAGTAATAATATCAAATTTGTAGTTTTCCTCAAGGCTAGTGGGAACATAATTCACATATCTATAAAAAATTAATAATAAAATTAGTTATGCAAATTATATGAAGGTGCAAAAATACCTCTTAGAGTCAAAAGGGAACTTGAGAAATTTAGGCTCGAACGGTACATCAGGCAGAGTGTTTGTATATCGAACATTAATAAGCAAATCTGATCTAAAACAAGTTTTTAATATAAAAGATCGCTAGCAATAACTACCTTGTAGCAAGTAGTTAAGTTGTCAAATTATTTTTTACCTTTTATCCTGATGTGAGGGACGATGATTGTCCCGCCGCCGTCGATCGCCTACCCTTTCTTGAATGGTCATTTAAATTAAAGGTACGTGCAGGCTGCGGCTAATACTTTTTTCAAAATTGTAAAAAAAATATTTCAAAAATAAAAAAAATTTTAGCGGCCAATATCAAATGAGAATTTAGGTTTTTTGGTCGTTTAAGAATATGCCTATCAAAATATTTTTAAAAAAAAATTTTTTCAAAAAATTTTAAAAATTTTTAAATTTTTTTTTCACAGCCGCCTCAACGTTATTTAAATGCGAGCGATATTTTTTCGTCAAAACTTTTTTTTCCATTAGCCGCAGCCAAAGTGAGTTTTTATTTTCGTAAATTTAAATTAAAAAAAAAATTTAATAAAAGCAAAATGGCGCATGAAATAAATATTCATAACTGCAATTATATCCTTAACTAAGTCAATAAGTTTACATATTTTATATATATGATGATGGTATATGATCTGAAAATAATTTTAAAGGGTGATAGTTCTTTAACCAAGAAAAAGCACAGAAATCTACGCACAGAAATTGTACAAAATGACGTCATTTTTAGTACCAAAAATTTTTTTAAAATTTTTTGTTTTAGAAAAAGCATTTTATATCCATTTAGCAACTTTTTAAAAATGTGCATTTTATTAATAATTTTTTATAATTTTAAATTTCACGAAAATAAAAACCTTTGCACGTGCCCTAAATTTAAAATATTCAAAATATACCATTTGATAATTTGGGGATGTCCTATTTTATTTATTTTTATCGTTTTTTAAACCCATAAATTTTTAATAAATGTTATATTTAAACCAAGTCAGGGTTGTTTGCTTTTAATATTAATTAATTAATAATTTTTTGTTGCTGAAGTTAATTTTCTTAGAAGTGCAAAGGTATCGGGTGGGTCTGAAAAGCAAAATCCCAAAAAGCAAAATCCCAAAAAGCAAAATCCCAAAAAGCAAAATCCTAAAAAGCAAAATCCCAAAAAGCAAAATCCTTAAGTAATAAATCATTTTTTGGCGGGAAACTTGCTTTTTGGGATTTTGCTTTTTGGGATTTTGCTTTTTGGGATTTTGCTTTTTGGGATTTTGCTTTTCAGACAAAAAATTTTTTTTTGTTTTCTGGCATGTGTCGGTGTTTTAAGGATTTCTTTGATGTTTTAAGTAATTTTGTTTGGGATTTTGCTTTTTGGGATTTTGCTTTTCAGACAAAAATTTTTTTTTTGTTTTTTTGGCATTTGTCGGTGTTTTAAGGATTTCTTTGATGTTTTAAGTAATTTTTTGGGATTTTGCTTTTTGGGATTTTGCTTTTCAGACAAAAAAATTTTTTTTGTTTTTTTTGGCATTTGTCGGTGTTTTATAGATTTCTTTGATGTTTTAAGTAATATTTTGGGATTTTGCTTTTTGGGATTTTGCTTTTCAGACAAAAAATTTTTTCGTTTTTTGGCATTTTTCGGTGTTTTATGGATTTCTTTGATGTTTTAAGTAATTTTATGGGATTTTGCTTTTTGGGATTTTGCTTTTCAGACAAAAATTTTTTTTTTGTTTTTTTGGCATTTGTCGGTGTTTTAAGGATTTCTTTGATGTTTTAAGTAATTTTTTGGGATTTTGCTTTTCAGACAAAAAATTTTTTTTTGGCATTTGTCGGTGTTTTATGGATTTCTTTGATGTTTTAAGTAATATTTTGGGATTTTGCTTATTGGGATTTTGCTTTTTGGGATTTTGCTTTTCAGACAAAATTTTTTTTTTTGTTTTCTGGCATGTGTCGGTGTTTTAAGGATTTCTTTGATGTTTTAAGTAATTTTTGGGGATTTTGCTTTTTGGGATTTTGCTTTTCAGACAAAAAATTTTTTTTGTTTTTTGGCATTTGTCGGTGTTTTATAGATTTCTTTGATGTTTTAAGTAATATTTTGGGATTTTGCTTATTGGGATTTTGCTTTTCAGAAAAAATATTTTTTTTTCGTTTTTTGGCATTTGTCGGTGTTTTATGGATTTCTTTGATGTTTTAAGTAATTTTAAGTAATTTTTTGGGGATTTTGCTTTTCAGAAAAAAAAAAATTTTTTTTGGCGTTTTTTTGGCATTTGTCGACGTTTTAAGGATTTCTTTGATGTTTTAAGTAATTTTAATTAATTTCTTAGGGATTTTGCTTTTCAGACAAATTTTTTTTTGTTTTCTGGCATTTGTCGGTGTTTTATGGATTTCTTTGATGTTTTAAGTAATTTTTTGGGGATTTTGCTTATTGGGATTTTGCTTTTCAGACAAAAATTTTTTTTTTCGTTTTTTGGCATTTGTCGGTGTTTTATGGATTTCTTTGATGTTTTAAGTAATTTTAAGTAATTTTTTGGGGATTTTGCTTTTTGGGATTTTGCTTTTCAGCCAAATAAATTTTTTTTTTGGCGTTTTTTTGGCATTTGTCGACGTTTTAAGGATTTCTTTGATGTTTTAAGTAATTTTAATTAATTTCTTGGGGATTTTGCTTTTCAGACAAAATTTTTTTTTGTTGAACCCCCCCCCCCCCCCAAGCTTTAAAACTTGCTACGCCCTTGCCCATGATGGCCTTATCTCATATATATATATTGTTTTTCTTTGTTTCTTGCGGCCTTGGCTCCTTAGATCCGAGCATATCGAAAAAGCCTTTTTTGACCAAAATGACAGATCGAGAATACCCTAAAAAGAAAAAATGAGAATCTCTTTTTCATAAAAAAAATCCCTTGTAACTTGTATTTAACATATCAAATAATGAGAAATTTTTTTTAGTATATCAAGTTTTTACATTAGCATTTAGATAATACACAATATTTCGCGTCCAAACTTAAATACGACACGATATATTATCGGTTTTTAATAAAAGTTTTATTTGAAGTTTGAATTTAACAGTTTAGCTGTTGTAAATATGCAAAAAAAAATTCAATTTATTTTTGTTTTTAAATCTTTTTTGTTTTTTTGGCATTTATTCTAAAATTTTCGATGTTTATAGCTGACTAACTAAGTTTGATTAGAAAAAACGGTAAACGGGTTTGAAAATCCTGGCAGGTTTGATCTCCGTAGTTAGCTCATAACTCTCAAAAATTTGTTGACCTGTGAAATTAGTTAGGGTCTATTGAAATTAAGCACACTTAATTAATTAATTTGCAGCATAACCTTACATAAAACAACAGAATCTCTTAGTAAACTAATTATCGTTAACCCGTGATCGGGTAAGGAAGGGATCTGGCGACCTGTGACATTGAGAGTGTAGTTGAAGGACCTTTTAAGTCCTTGTGGCTTAAAATTAATCGTACAATTACAATCCAGATATCTTTTTATATTGCACTCTTATTAAGTATATTTTTTGTCTTAGGGCACGTGCAAAGTGAGTTTTTATTTTTATGAAAATTTCAAAATTTTGAGAAATTTTATTTCGAAATAAAACGCAAATTTTTAAGAAGTTGCCAAATTTAATTTATGCACATAAAATGCTTTTTCTGAAATAAAAATTTTGAAAAAAAATTTTAAAAAAAGTATAAATTTTAAAAATTTCAGAATTTTCAAAATTTTACGAAAAAAAAAACTCACTTTGCACGTGCCCTTAATAAATTAGCTTTTTTTTACGAACTTGACAAATGGCGAAGTCGTTGGCTGACTTATGTTGATGCCAAAATATTCTGATCAATATTTATGGTAAAATTTTAGTCAGATTATTTAAAAAAAGAAGTTTTTTTCGATATTGAAATAAGTTGTCGTTAGGCGAAAGCGCTTTTAGGCAAAATTATTTTCATTTTAGAAAAAGTGGGGCTACAGACCCTTGATGTGTTTTTAGGCCTTGATATATTATAATACACAATAATGTTGATTATTGTCCAGCCCGAAAAACTTGTAGTGGAGGAGACCCTTAAGCCGCGATTGGTACTGTGGGGTTTTTAGTATTTTGAAGATCTTCAAATATATTATATTTTATTGGCCAAAACTTTGTGACTTTATTTCTTAAATATATAACAAAATAAGTAATTAAAATTTAGTCTATGTCTAATAATAACATTTGTTTAGAATTTAGAAATTGAATTAGGGGCCGTATAAACTCCACATGTGAATCATAAAAATTTACTTAGAAAATCAAAGAAATACATAAAGCACCGACAAATGCCAAAAAACGAAAAAAAATTTTTGTCTCAATAGCAAAATCCCCAAAAAATTACTTAAAATTACTTAAACATCAAAGAAATTCATAAAACACCGATAAATGCCTAAAAACAAAAGAAAAATTTTTGTCTGAAAATCAAAATCCCCAAAAAATTACTTTTACTTCAAACATCAAAGAAATACATAAAACTCCGACAAATGCCAAAAAACAAAAAAATGTTATGTTTGAAAAGCAAAATCCCCAAAAAATTACTTAAAATTACTTCAAACATCAAAGAAATCCATAAAACACCAACAAATGCCAAAAAACGAAAAAAAAAATTTGTGAAAAGCAAAATCCCCAAAAAATTACTTAAAACATCAAAGAAATCCATAAAACACCGACAAATGCCAAAAAACGAAAAAAAAATTTTGTCTGAAAAGCAAAATCCCCCAAAAATTACTTAAAATTACTTAAAACATCAAAGAAACCCTTAAAACGTCGACAAATGCCAAAAAACAAAAAAAAAAAATTTGTCTGAAAAGCAAACTCCCAAAAAGCAAAATCCCCAAAAAATTACTTAAAATTAATTAAAACATCAAAGAAATACATAAAACACCGACAAATGCCAAAAACCAAAAAAAAAAAATTTTGTCTGAAAAGCAAAATCCCCAAAAAATTACTTAAAACATCAAAGAAATACATATAACACCGACATGTGCCAGAAAACAAAAAAAAAATTTTGTCTGAAAAGCAAAATTCCCAAGAAATTAATTAAAATTACTTAAAACATCAAAGAAATCCTTAAAACGTCGACAAATGCCAAAAAAACGCCAAAAAAAAAATTTTTTGTCTGAAAAGCAAAATCCCAAAAAGCAAAATCCCCAAAAAATTACTTAAAATTACTTAAAACATCAAAGAAATCCATAAAACACCGACAAATGCCAAAAAACGAAAAAAAAATTTTTGTCTGAAAAGCAAAATCCTCAAAAAGCAAAATCCCAAAAAGCAAAATCTTAATAAGCAAAATCCCAAAATATTACTTAAAACATCAAAGAAATCTATAAAACACCGACAAATGCCAAAAAAACAAAAAAAAATTTTTTTGTCTGAAAAGCAAAATCCCAAAAAGCAAAATCCCAAAAAGCAAAATCCCAAAAAGCAAAATCCCAAAAAATTACTTAAAACATCAAAGAAATCCTTAAAACACCGACACATGCCAGAAAACAAAAAAAAAATTTTTGTCTGAAAAGCAAAATCCCAAAAAGCAAAATCCTAATAAGCAAAATCCCAAAACATTACTTAAAACATCAAAGAAATCCATAAAACACCGACAAATGCCAAAAAAAAATTTTTTGTCTGAAAAGCAAAATCCCAAAAAATTACTCTACATCAAAAAAATCCTTAAAACACCGACAAATGCCAAAAAAACAAAAAAAAAATTTTGTCTGAAAAGCAAAATCCCAAAAAGCAAAATCCCAAAAAATTACTTAAAACATCAAAGAAATCCATAAAACACCGAAAAATGCCAAAAAACAAAAAAAAAAATTTTTGTCTGAAAAGCAAAATCCCAAAAAGCAAAATCCCAAAAAGCAAAATCCCAAAAAGCAAAATCCCAAAATATTACTTAAAACATCAAAGAAATCTATAAAACACCGACAAATGCCAAAAAAAACAAAAAAAAATTTTTTTGTCTGAAAAGCAAAATCCCAAAAAGCAAAATCCCAAAAAATTACTTAAAACATCAAAGAAATCCTTAAAACACCGACAAATGCCAAAAAAACAAAAAAAAAATTTTTGTCTGAAAAGCAAAATCCCAAAAAGCAAAATCCCAAAATATTACTTAAAACATCAAAGAAATCCTTAAAACACCGACACATGCCAGAAAACAAAAAAAAATTTTTTGTCTGAAAAGCAAAATCCCAAAAAGCAAAATCCCAAAAAGCAAGTTTCCCGCCAAAAAATGATTTTGCTTTTTGGGATTTTGCTTTTTAGGATTTTGCTTTTTGGGATTTTGCTTTTTGGGATTTTGCTTTTTGGGATTTTGCTTTTCAGACCCACCCGTTTCTACGGACCCTAATTTTAAAACCTCTATCTTTATTATTTTGTTACTTTGGAGCGTAATCTTTAATTACAAACTTATATGCAGGCACGTAGGCAGAACTTTCTCTAAAGGGGGGCATTAGGAGAAAAATAGAATTACATTGTTACTTAATGAATGATCATATTATGACTAGCATAAAATATTTATTTATATTGCATCATAATTAAATTAATGTATGACATAAATTCAAGAAAAATTTATATAGAAAATAAAACTATTTAAGAAATTGATATTCTTCTAGGATCTATTGAAAACCACTCTAAGGTTAGATCTATTAATTCAGTGTTATTTATTATGTCCTTATGTATGGCAAGCAAGCACAAGGATGATAATCGATCATCGCTCATTTGAGATCTTAAATATGTTTTTATGCGCTTCATGGTGCTAAAGCTTCGTTCAAATGTACACGTGGTCACTGGTAGTGAAAGAACAATAAGCAGAGCCCTTTTTATGCTAGGAAGAATAGTTGTTTTAATAAAAAATTTAATTATTATAACAAAAAGTATATTACTATTTTATATTTTTAATAGATAAAACATTTAAAATTATGAAACATAATTATTAAGTTGTATATTACATGTTTATTTTATTATGACAAAAACACGTAATAGTACTTAATGATAATTCAGAAAACTTAAGCTAAATTTTGATAATATAATTGTACAATATATTTTATAAAGCCGCAAAATTGCCAAAATAATAAATATACCAGCATATATTCCGATTTCTGTTTAATAAATAAAAATTATCGTTAAATTGCAAAAAAAAAATTAAAAAGCTATTTCTAAAGGGGGCAACGGCCCCCTTTGCCCCCCCCCCCCCTCAATACGTCCCTGCTTATATGTATTATTAAAGTTAGTCGTGAATTTTTTTAGGACACGTGCAAAGTGAGGTCCTATGTTTTTGGTAAACAATAGCCAAAAATAATTTTTTAATTTAAATATTTTTGAAACTTTTTAAATATTTCAACTAGACCTAAAATATTTAAAAATAAAAAATTATTTTTTGGCTATTATCTACCATAAAAACTAGATATTTTAACCCGCGATCCAGCACTTTTTAAATTTTGAATATTTTTAAAAATATTGTACATTAAGTTGCGGCTAGTGGAAAAATAAATTTTGACAAAAAAAAATTGCTCACATTTGAATAACGTTAAGGCGGCTAGTGTGAAAAAAAAAATTTAAAAAATTTAAAATTTATAAAATTTTCAGATAAAAAATTTTTAAAAAAAAAAATATTAGGTATATCCTAATACGACCAAAAAACCTAAATTCTCATTTTTTGATATTAGCCTCTAAAATTATTTTTATTTTAAAAATATTTTTTTTACAATTTTGAAAAAAGCATTCGCAGCCTTATTGGCCAAAATTTTGTGACTTTTTTTGAAACATAAACAAACATACAAAACTATTAATTTAAGTTTTGACTAAGTCTAATAACAAAATTTTATAAATTAGAAATTTTATTGGGGTCCATGGAGGTGACACCAAATATGTACGAAAATAATTTGATTAATCAACCAATCAAAAATTAGCTTAAATATTAAATTCATAAAACTAACCCTAAATTAGTCCAACGTTCCCGTTATGCTAATTCCACTCTAACCTTATGCTAAATACAATATTATACTAATCTATCCCCACCTTAACACTAAGCTAACCTCACCCTAACCTTAAAACTAACTTACCCTAACCCTAAATAAACCTCACCAAAACCCTAAGCAAACCTCATACTAAGCTTATCTTAATTAAAATTTTACCTCAAACAAACGTTAAACTAACCCTAATCTAACTTTGCCCTAACGTAACCCTAAACTAATTTTATGGATTTTCGTTATTTTATGGATTTTTGTTTCGTGCAACTTTGATGTACGAAAATAATTTGATTGGTCAACCAATCAAAAATTAGCTTGAATATTAAATTCATAAAACTAACCCTAAATTAGTCCAACGTTCCCGTTATGCTAATTCCACTCTAACCTTATGCTAAATACAATATTATACTAATCTATCTTCACCCTAACACTAAGCTAACCTCACCCTAACCTTAAAACTTACCCTAACCCTAAATAAACCTCACCAAAACCCTAAGCAAACCTCATACTAAGCTTATCTTTATTGAAATTTTACCTCAACCAAACGTTAAACTAACCCTAATCTAACTTTGCCCTAACCTAACCCTAAACTATATTACAATGTTTACACATTTTATGAATTTTCGTTATTTTATGGATTTTTGTTTCGTGCAACTTTGGGTCCACCTCCATGGAACCCACTATCTCAACCTCAGTGTTAAAAGCCATGATATTGCATCAATGTAAATTTAAACTAAAAAAATTGTAACCAATTTTCTAAGCAATCTTTAATTATAGTTTTATACAAGGGTTGGAACCGGAACCGGAACCGAAAACCGCGGTACTTTAAGCGTCGCTCGGTACCGGAACCGGTACCCGTTCTTAAATATAAAAAAACGGTTCCGCGGTACCAAAATATATTAATAGCTTAAAAATATTTAAATTATAACATAGTGCCTGGAAATCTACACTAAGTAGTTTGAATTGCATTCCACATTAAATCACCTAATTAGCAATACAATTCTTCTCAAAAGCAGTTCCAAGAAATCCAAAGTAGAAGCCAATGTTGTTGGGATATATGCTGAGTTAGACAATTTTGAAAAACATGAAAGAGTTTCAGATGATAGGTCAATTTTGATATTTTGGGAAGAAAACTCTGTGTCTCATCCAGAGTTGTATTTTTTATCTAGACTTGTTTTTGCTATCCCTGCTACTCATAATTTAATTATATTGTTTTTTAGATAAGTGTTGAAAGGGCCTTGAAATATATTCTTTCAGGTTTACGTTATCGAACAGATTCTAATTTGTTAAATTAAATTATTTTACTTCGTTTAAATAAAGATTCGAAATGATGTATTGCATACGTGTAAATATATACATTTGTCTAATTTACAAATAAATATAACCTAAATTTTATGTGCTATCATAATTGAATAATTGTTGTACCCCGTGGTACCGGAACCAGTACCAAGTACCGGTACTTGAGCTGAGCTGGTACCGGAACCGGTACTAGAAATTTCGGCGTTTCCAATCCCTGGTTTTACATATTAAGTATATAAAATGTTTGTATTATATGATAATGATAGGAATTATCTTAGTTTCTTTATAAAATATCAACTTGTTAAGGTGAATAATAGCCAAAAATAATTTTTTATTTCATAAGGGTGCGTTCAGACTTCGTTGGTTTTTATAAAAAATTTAAAATTAAAAAAAAAAAATATTGGTTCACTGTTAAAAAAATTAATATTGTGTGTTAATTTCGAAAAAACAACCCATTAAAAAAAACTAACAAAGAAGAAACAATGAGAAAATTAACCAAAACCAACATTGCCACATTCTTCTAAAATTAATTCAAACTGAAAATGTCTTTAAATTACTAGAGAAATCTTATAGCCCCAAAAATTTAAATCAAACAAAATCTAAGGTTGACAAAAGTTTGAAAGAATGTGACATTGAACTGGAAGATGATCAAGTTTTTTAATTTTTGAATTTATAATTATAGTACTTATCTTATGATAATGTTCTAGAAGATACTCACACCGTCCCTGTTAATGAAACTATGAACGTAAGTTATATTTATGTATATTTAGGAGCTTAGTTCAAATTGTACATATCAATATATCAATGACCTTAATAATTAACTTTCCAGAATACTAAAAATCAGAAGACAACTTTGGGATTTAAAAATTGGTATATTGGCAAAAGACATAGATAAATTTGAAAACAAAAATTGATTGAAGAATTTTTAAAAACCCAGCAATTATTTAAAACACTCAATTATCAAGACTGTTGCTCAAATGAAGAGTTTAGAGTTTTAAAGGAAAAAAAAAATGTTATTATATAGGCTTGCTGATATTCCATTTGCTGATGATTACATAGCATCTCCAAAAATAGACAATTTCAACAATTATAAATGAAGATGTATCTTTTACCCAACACAGCATTAAGAAATCAGATTAACCTAGAAAACTCTAAAAAGGATTTTTTTTTTTGCTTGAAAGACACCCCACCAAATAAGATATCTTTTTCACAACAATCATTTACACAAGAAATTCTTGAAAATGTTAAATAAATTCATTCCTCAAAAAATGATACATATTTTGAGGATATTTTGACTATCCAATTTATATGCACATAAAACGTTTTTTGAAATAAAAAATTTTAGAAAAAGTTTTGAAAAAAAAAATGAATTTTCAATATTTTAATTTTCAAAATTTTGCGAAAATAAAAACTGACTTTGCACGTGCCCTTATTTTAAAATAAAATTTTGCAAAATTTTGAAAATACAAAAATAAAAACTCACTTTGCACGTGCCCTAACATGTAAAACATTTTAAAAAAATAACTAATAAAGTTGCAATAATTAAAGTTATTGAGGCTATCTTAGTTTTTACAATTATTTAACATGTGACGTCTATCAATAGAATTTTTAATTCCTGAATAATTTGTTATAAGAACTAGACCAAATTTTAATTACTGTTTATTTTATTTTTAAGAAAAAAGTCACAATTTAATTTAATAATTTTTAACATTTTTGAAGATATTTAAAATAATATGTGCTGGGGTCCATAACCACACAAATCGCGGGTTATGGCACGTGCAAAGTGAGTTTTTATTTTTGTAAAATTTTAAAAATTCAGAAAAATTTTAAAAAATTTTTTTTTTTAAATCTTTTTAAAAATGTTTTATTTCAGAACAAGCATTTTATGTGCATATGGGCGCGTTCAGACTCATATTTAAAGTTTTGAATTTTTTGAAATTTTGTTTTTTTTTTTAAATTTTTTAAAAACTTTTCTTTCAGAAAAACTATATAAAGGCTATTAACAAAAATTGGCAACTTTTTTTAAAAAAGCGTACAATGTCAACAGGTAAAAATTTTAAAATTTTTTTAAAAAAACGAAATGAGTCTGAGCGCATTTGGCGACTTTTTGAAAATTTGCGTTATATTACAAAATAAAATTTTACAAAATAAAATTTTACGAAAATGTAAACTCACTTTGCACGTGCCCTTAAGAATGAATAAATTTTGAACGCTTCCTATAAAGCTTATTTTTACATGCACTAGAAAATAAAATATGCATGCGCATTTTATTCTAACCTCCTATTGAATGACCCAAAGAAATGCAAAAATATATTCTAGGACTTTCATTCCATAAACTCAGCAACCTGACCTCACAAAGACCTAATTTAAAAAATTTTTGCCTACCCTCAGCTAAATTTAACAAACCTTAAGCTACCATAGCCCTACATAGCCCTAGGGCACGTGCTAAGTGAGTTTTTATTTTCGTGAAATTTGAAAATTTTGAAAATTTTTATTTTAAAATAAAACGCAAATTTTAAAAAGTTGCAAAATTCAGTTTATGCACATAAAATAATTTTTCTGAAATAAAAAAATTTATAAAAACTTTTAAAGAATATTTTTTTTTTAGAATTTTGGAAATTTTACCAAAACAAAAGCTCACTTTGTACGTGGCCTTAGGGCGCGTTCAGACCAATATTTTAAAAATTTTACATTTTTAAAATAAAATTTTTACCTTTTGACATTTAACGCTTTTTTACAAAAAGTCGCCAATTTTTGTTATTAGCATTTAAATAGTATTTTTGAAAGAAAAATTTTAAAAAATTTTAAAAAAAAAAATTAAAATTTTAAAAAATTTGAAATGTTTAATTTTAAAAAAAATGAAACGAGTTTGAACGCGCCCTTAAGTAAATTTCCCTTATAGCCTAACTAACTTACCCTAATCTTACTTTCACTGTTAAAATAATGCTAAGCTATCCTAATCCCACATTAATCAAACTTTACCCAAACTGTAAATCTAAACTATGATATAAATTGTTATAAGGGCACGTGCAAAGTGCGTTTTTATTTTTGTGAAAATTTCAAAATTTTGAGAAATTTTTTTTTGAAATAAAACGCAAATTTTTTAAAGTTGCCAAATTTAGTTTATGCATGTAAAATGCTTTTTCTGAAATAAAAAATGGTACTCGGAACTCTCTTATAAAAATGACGTCATTTGTACAATATTTGTGCTGTACAATATCTGTGGTTTTTTCTTGGTTCAAAAACTATCACCCTTTAAAACTATTTTAATGTCATATACCATCATCATATATATGAAATATGTAAAATAATTGATTTGGATAAGAATATAATTGCTGTATTATGAAGATATATTTCATGCGCCATTTTGCTTTTTATAGTAGAGTCACTCCAGTCTAAAAAAATTTTCAAAAAATTTTGAAAAAAAATAAAATTTTTAAAAATTTCAGAATTTTCAAAATTTTAGGAAAATAAAAACTCACTTTGCACGTGCCTTAACCTAACCTTAAAATGGTCTATGCTGACTTAATCTTAAACTAATTATTATTACACACGGAGGAAACTAAATAATTAGCAACGCAAAGTTTGTGCGCTTACTAGTTTTCTTACATGTTTTGATTTAGGGCACGTGCAAAGTGAGTTTTTATTTTCGTGAAATTTTCAAAATTTTGAAAAATTTTATTTTGTAATAAAACGCAAATTTTGAAAAAGTCGTCAAATTTAATATATGCACATAAAATGCTTTTTCTGAAATAAAATATTTTTGAAAAAATTTTGAAAAAAAATAAATTTTTAAAATTTTCAGAATTTACAAAATTTTACGAAAATAAAAACTCACTTTACACGTGCCCTTATGTAAAATACTAATTATTTTTGCAAAAAAAATTAATTACAAACCATTAATTTATATATTCATATTTTTGGGAATTATGGTCAATCAGCGGTTGATTTGAAAATAACATGTGTGGCGGTTATTCTAAATTATATTAACTTATGGTCAATAAATCTAATGATATGTATGTTCAGTTATTTATAAAAATAATTTTTTTTCATATTTATTCTATAATTGTTATGTAGAAATGAGTTATCAGTCACACTTCTCGATACGACATTTTTGCAAGGTAATTACTATAAATAGCTAAAATACAACACATAGATGTTATTCCTGAAAATGTTGAGAAGTATCAGAAAAGGAGTATAAAGGTTAAAAATATTGTTATATTTTATTTATAATTTTTATAATATATAGAAATTTTACGTTTAACAAAATCCTGTGTTTTTTTTAATCATGCCATGTTTTTATAATGCTAGACTAGAAAATTATTTGACGTTTTTGATGATTGTAGCATTGAACCAACCCAGAGCATTGATAGTACTAAAGATTGTAAAATTTTATTTATTCTTATTTATATTTTTGTATTGACCTATAATGTTAAATCTAATACATTTTTTTAAATTCCATTATTTATTTTTTTAGTGTTAAATGAAATGAAGCATACAAAGTCATCTAACCCACGCAAATTTCTTACCAATGGACTGAAAGAAAAAATTAAATTTAGAAAGGTTAATTCTTATGTTATTAAAAAAATATCAATTTTTATTTTCAATGATGTAAAATTATTAGAAAAATTTAAAGAAACAATTTATATTGCCTCAAAATTGCACCAAATCTTTTGTAAAATCAAATGGTATTTTATTTATATATTTTTTCTTATTTTTTTTGTGTTTAAGGGCACGTGCAAAGTAAGTTTGTTTTTTTGTAAAATTTTAAAAATTCTGAAAATTTTTAAAAAGTTTTTATTTTAGAAAAGGGTGCATCCAGACTCGTTTCATTTTTTTAAAAAATTATGAAAATTTTGATTTGAAATTTTATTTTTTTTTCCAAATTTTTTAAACTTTTCTTTCGGAAAAACTATTTTAAATGCTAATAACAAAAATTGGCAACTTTTTGTAAAAAAGCTTTCAATTTCAAAAGAGAATAATTTTAAAAATTTTCAAAAAAAATGAAATGAGTCTGAACGCGCCCAAAAGTATGTGCATAAACAAACTTTGGCAATTTTTTAAAAATTTGCATTTTATTAAAAAATAAAATTTTTCAAAATTTTAAAAATTTTACAAAAATAAAAACTCACTTTGCGTGTGCCTTAATGATTATAATATTGAAATTTTATTTATATTTTATTTATAGCCACTTCCTCTAACATGGAAAGTTTTGACTATGATCAAGGTGAAATCAGTAAAGCAAGGGATAGCAGACGCAGGAAAAAATTATTTGAAAATCAATTGGTTCAAAGAAAGAAGAAACCTAAACAAGTTATTAATGCTTTTTAAAATCTTAATTATTTTTATTGTGTCAAATGCTAATTTCAAATTATAGAATGACAAGTACAAAGTCAAACAAGATGTTATATCAGACAATGCAAATGTGACCGATATCACTGGTTTTAAGTTTATTAAATACATAACAGCAAAACATATAATAATTCCATTTTCTAATTTTCTACCCTAAAACCTTTATTAATGGCTGTGGCCTCTAGTTTTTTTTATAAAACAAAGAACAAAATAGATTAACGTTAGAGTGGGTTGTTAAAAATATTTTAGATTTTTTTTTGGCAAGGCACTGTAATCAGGCAATTTTATTTTTTACACTAAAAATAACAAAATGAAGCATAAAATTTAAATCTGTTAACATTTTCTAGCACATCAAATTTTTTATTATTTGCTTAAAAACTAAAATGTTTGCATAAAAAATGGTCAATTTGAACTTTCAAAAGGAAATTGGTTAAAAAATGGTGAAGATAGGCTCATAAAAATTTAGATATTATTTATGGTATCCTACAAAAATTTTCAGATTAAAAATTTTTATACACTCATTTTTTTGCTATTAAGCAAATTTACCATTTAGATAAAAATACTAAAAAAATAATTTTAAAATATGCTTGGCTTACATCAAAATCAGCCCCATAATTTTGTACAAAAAATCATACCGTTCTTTAAAAATATTGAAATTTACAATGATTTTCATCAACTTTTACTTAATTTATATTTGGTGACAATAGGAATTTCACATTTCCTGACAATCAAAATTAAAAATTGGAAGTGATTGACTGCCTAGAAATGACCTTTGAAATAAGAAATTAAGAAGGAAAGGGGCGGGATTTTGATTTAGTAAAACTGACAATTATAGTTTTTGTTTTTAAAATTATTTAAATGCATCATCAGCATATAAATGTAACCTAAAAAATACATTTTTTAGATATTGTTGCACAGTGTAATAGACCATATTTTTTAATTTTTTTCTAATTTGGAACAGGCCAGGACGTTAATATTGTGTTTTTGAAAGTTTAAATTTTTCTATGTTCAGAATTTATGTTGGCAACCTTTTGTTTTATTGACGTTATGTGAAATTTTTATAAAATAAAAAAGTTGAAAAAAAACAAATTATTATAAGGTGCTACACCTTATGGCAAATGTTGTATTTCCATGTCAATATTTGCAATGATATATTTGTTATAGCCAATTTTTTTTTATGTTCATTAACATTTTTTGTTATAGTCTGAAAAGATCTTAAAAAACCTTTATTGGATTTGAAAAGATGACAATTTTTTCATTTTCGTCATGTTCCACCATTGCGAAAATGTCGATTTATGTATAATATTATATTAATTAGCCTTCCATTTTATATTTGTAATTTGTTTTTTTTAATATCAATTAAATGCTTGAAAATTATTGTTTAGCTAGTCCCCAAACAGCTACAAAGGGTGCTTCTAGACTTTTTGGTCGAGCTGAATTTCCTTACAAGGAAGGACCAATTGTATACCTAAAAATTTCTATTTTGAACACCTTAATTATACCGCATCCTACTTATTTTGAAATTTATATAAAACTAAGGATAACAAAAATTCATTTTTCAAATTTATAAGTTACAAACTAGGTTGATTAACTCATTTGATTAACGTTAATTACTACTTAAATATTTGTAATGGGAAGGCCTATAATTATATTTTTAATAATTTTTATGGAGTTTACATATATTTTGCAAGCAAAAACAGACTGTTCAAATTTGGCGTCATACAATAATAATTTTTTTTAACCCTAGCAGTCTGTTGCAAAAACTATATACAAAAGGAAGTTACTTAAATAGCTTTAAATCAATATCTAAAATTATTACGAAAAAAAAACTTAAATTGGAAAAGTTTTTAAACTCATAAATTTAGTACTTTTATGTAATTTTAAAAAGGTAGTTTTTAATCATTGTTAAGTATTTTTTTTTATAAAACTGACTCTTGGTGTGTTTTAATTTCATATATTTATTTGTTAGAAGCGTGCGATTAAAACAAAGCTCTTTAATGTAGTTACCGAAGAATCCACAAATTTAACACCCGATTCTGATACAAGTAAAGATTTCTTATTGCCTGTAAGTAATAATACAAGTTTTGTTGATTTTTTATTTTATAATAAGATAAATGTAAGTTTTAGTTGGGGAAAAAAATATATAATTCAATAATAACCTTTAAAAAACCCCCAATAAATTATTATAACTATGATTCTAACATTACAAATTTGTATTATCCATTAAAACACTAGTTTCGCTTTTTAATTATTTTTAACCATTGTGTTATTAGATTTATCAAATAACGCAACAAAAAATTTATCTCCATTATGTCGAACACAGGCATTGACTCACCACAAAAGACAACTCAAAGCAAAGGTTATACCTTCCTCATTGATTATAATTATAATTCGTGTAACATTAATTATGCTATAGCATAAATTACAAATTTTAGGGATATATAAACTAATTTTTATGACTAAATCACTATCTTAGGGAATTTCAAATCCGTGTACAGTATTTTTTTTGGTCAAAATATATAAGGTAGAAATTAAATGAGATATTAAAAAGAACAGTCAGATTTTTATATTTGGATTAAAATAAATTTTTTAATATCAACCTGGTAAAAATGTCATATGGTTGGGGTACACAATTTTTTAGAACCTAAGTGTATATGTTAAAGTTTGATATACTTATTTGAAATCACATTATTTCGGATGAAAAATAGAAGTTACAGTTGCTTTAATAAAATAATAGTTTTTTTTACCTTAAGGATTCTAGTAAATTTTACAAATTTTGGCCTTTTTCGATTTCGAAACATTAGAGAAAAGGCCATAATGCAGAATATTTTATTGCAGTTTCACCAACTTCGCCGAACATTCATAAATTTTTTAAACTTGTGTAATTTTTCAAATTCTGTTTTTTGTTTTAATTCAACTTTTAAGGTTTTATTTATTTTTTTTGGTTAGTTTATTTGCATTAATATAATTATAAAAAGTTAAAAAACCTAATTCTAGTGAAATTTATAAAAATTTTATATAAGTTGAGTTTTCGCAATATGAATACAGCATAAACCTGAAATTTTAGAGAAGCAATTTTTAAAAGCAGTTTATATTTTTTTGTGATTTTCTTAACAATTTTTTAAGCAGGCAATTTTAAGTATTTGTATCAATTAATTTATATTGTTAATCTATAAATTAATTTGGTATGTGGTTATTTTTATTATTTTATTTCAATATTTTATTTCAGATAAAGGGAAATCGTAGATACACTCTTGCAAACAACAAAACGTCTCCTGATTCAACTCAGAACAATTCTAGTATTTCAAGCGTTTATGTTATGTTTTTTGGCTCTATTTTTTATTAAAACTTTTTTTATTTATTTATAAATGTAATTTACTAAATCCTTAATGCGTTTTATTTAGCAATCGTAAACGAACCTGTTTTAACTCTTTCCAATCTTAATTCTAAGATTAGACATGCAAAAACATCTAATTTTGGTAGAAACGCACTCAGACGTGTTACAGGACAAGTAAATTTGATTTTTGCTTTTTATTTCGACTAAAAAGGTTTACTTTAATGTATAATTGATATTAAATTTTTTTGATTTAAAGATATTAGTATAAAATTTTGCTGGTATTTATTAAAAAAATATTACTGTAGGTCACGAATAGTCGCAAATATGTTTTGAATGAAGCGGGCGAAAATGTTAATAAATCAAATATAAACATCGTATCTCCCATCGGAAAAGTCGTAGATCATGAAAACAAACAGATTTATATGGGTTTATTTACATTTTATTAACTTTAAACAAACTTTTTGTAACAGTTTTTAAACTTATGTTTTAAATACAAAAAATATGTATTACTTTTATGGTGAGTGTGTCACGATTTATTAAAGTTATATGACACTAATCTAATTTTATATCGCTTCTAGTTATGATTTATACATTTATGTCAAAACTTAATAACATCTCAATTTCCTTATATTTTATGCCATATTTTCTATGTAGGTAACGAAATTATTTATATTTTATGTATTTTTTTATTATGACCACATTAATTTTTTTCATTTTGATAAAATATAGCGAACAAGCTTAACCAATTTCCAAATTATCGTAATCGAAGAACCCCAGCTATCCCAGTAATTTATTATTAAGGATAATCTTTGATTAAATTTTAAAAACATTATATTAAAAAGTAGAGTCACTGCAGTTTAAGGAATTTTACTTGATTCATATTACTTACTTTCAGTCTGACTCTTATTATATTTGTATTTGCTATTACACAGGTCAACCAATTCTTGAGAATTATGAGCTAATTACAAGGATAACTGCCATATTAGAGATTTTCGAATCCGTTCACTTAATTTATATAACTTACTTTCAGCCTGACTCCTATTTTGGGTGTATTTGCTATTACACAGGTCAACTAATTTTTGAGTTGAGCTAATTACAGAGATATTTTAGAAATTTTATATTCCATTTACCGTTTTTTTAATCAAACTTTGTAAGTCAGCTATAAACATTGTAAAAATTAAAAAAAACAAAAAGATTTAAAAACAAAAATAAATTTCAATTTATTTTTGTATATTAACAACAAACTGTATGATTCAAACTTTAAATAATATTTTCATTAAAAATTGCTAATATATCGTGTCTTATTTAGGTTGGGATACCAAATAATATCTATTGATATAAGAGCTTGATATAAAGCAAAAATTTTATTTTTCATTTACGGGCCGAAAAATAACCTAATTTTCTATGTTTTTGCGCTATTTCCTTTTTATCAGCTTATTGTCTTTATTTATAATTGAGGTAAAGTCACTCTCTTATGATTTTTCCTTATTACTACATTGAAAAACAGACCGGGCAGTCCATATTAGGACCAGTCATTGCGACACCCACCGAGGAATTTTTGATAACGGCCTTAATATTTTTATTTGTCATTATAAAACAGGTGAAGGAAAAATTGAAATACGCTATCGCTGACGCCAAAACATCTCCCGATTCCGTTAAAAATAATTCTGGTAATTGAATGAAACTTTTTTTTTTTGAAATTTTAGCAAGATTTAAATATTACTCAACCTAATAAATAAATGTTGTCTATATTTTAACCGCTTCATTGAACTTTGATATTTGTGCATATATATGAAATCATAGATATTTGCAATGTACCCGTCCTAACTCCTACTAATCTTAATTCAAGTATTCAACACATTACTCGTAAACTTCGTAAAAACGCTCTCAGGCGCGTTACAGACCAAGTTAAACTTTAATCCTATAAGACTATTTTGGCCTTAAGCTTTTTTGATCTTTAAGCTTAATATAATGCTAGACTTACATATCTTTTTTTATCCATGTTTAATAATTATAACTTACACTCATCTCTTATTTCGCCATAATCAACAAATTTTGAGATAATTAAAAGATTTCGTTTTTTTTTATTTTGTCAAATTAAAAACTAACGTGGTTAGCCGAATATAAATTAAATATTTTGCATCAATATATCTACGAATAATATATTATTATTAATAATTGGGCACGTTCATAATGATATATTGTTTTTTTGCAAAATTTTTTAGCTAACTAACATTTAAGTAACCAAAAGGTTTAAAAAGTGGATAAAGTTGTAACAAATTTACAGTGCTCGCTTCAATAAAGTGGCACATGTTACAAATAGAATGATCAATAGACACATAAAATGTGGCCATCATTTACTATATTTTTGATCATTGTCACTAATTAAATGATCACGATCACAATTAAATGATCATGATCACAATTAAATGGCCAAGATGATGTTTTCATGATAAATATCACTATGTTGTGGCTAAATGGTCACACAATTTAAGTGATGTTTACCATGAAATCATCATCTTGGCCAATGTGATCGTGATCATTTAATTGTGATCGTGATCATTTTATTAGTGACCGCGAACAAAAAATAGTGTTGGATGGTCACATTTTTTGTGTCTATTGATCATTCTATTTCTAACATGTGCCAAATAATTGAAGTGAGCACTGTATACATTTTTTTTAAAATTTTGATATTTTATAAAAAAAGGGTTTAAGAATTTATATTTTATTGGAATCTTCGTATAGAAATATTTGAACCATTACGATAATGGTCACAGCTTAATTGCTAACCAAACAGATTAAAATATAATTTGGCTTTTAAGCGGCACCTTGGCTAATTAATTTCGCAACTGCCCCCGCTTTTGATTTTGAACGACAAGTAAAATAAAAATATGAAGACATTATTTTGTTCACATAGTCCCTCAGTTCAAAATAAAATTTTGTGGATATACAACTTGATTTTTTCTCGCATTTAACTAACATAGGAAAACGAAATTTTTTATTTTTTAAAATCTTGTAGATTAGATTTTTATAAAACGTTTGAATATCGCAGGCAACCAAATCTCGCAAGTATAGAGTTTCTGATGCTCCAACAAATAAATCGAGTCCCAACATTATACTCCCGAACGATGATTTAGAGAATCCTTTTGAAAAAGAAAATTTTGGTTTATAAAGATTTTTTAATGGAATTTATATTTGAATTAAATTATGACTATTACTTTTTTTGATTTGTAGACTCAAACTGTGCTATAACGACCGCGAGCAAGCTTAACAAATATCCAAACTATCGTCGCAATCGAAAAATTAAAGCTACACCGGTAATAAAATATCACCAATTTTCTATTTACCCATGGGTTTTTAAAAAAAAATAATATCATTTTGAATAGTGACAAGGCTTTTGCTAATTTAGAATTAATTCTGATATGTAACCTAACTTTTTACAGTCAAAAACTTTTATATACTTCACACGTCTCCATAATACTTTGTCAAAAATTTTTCTACATAGTGTATTTTTATGTTACATTAATTTATTTTTGTAGCTATTTGATATTTCCTGTGCTGGGCTTACCTCTGAATCTAAAAATTCTATCGGAGATGGCTGCGTTTTCAATGATGCTGGTATGATAATTTTTGGTCTTTTTAAATTTTAATTTTGTTTGGATAAGGACACAAATGACATCAGTAATTTAAATAATTTTTGGCATTTTTATTTCTCACTTTAGACTTTTAGCAAATTTAAATTAGCACTTTTTTGTATATATATCGAGAATAATGTATTCTTACTAGTTTTTAAATAATGTGCATTTTTTTAATTTCATATTACGCTTTAACGACATTAGATTTAAAAACTCAGCCCGAATCTCAACTCGATAAACGTCAGACCTTGGGCTGTCCAAAATTCAAAGTTGTTTTTATATTTTTTTTTTGCCTAATATTTGTTTGAAATATTAATAGAGATTGTTTTTATATTATCATATAATGAAAATTACATAGAGCTTAAAAATTTACAGGTTTTTTTAATAAGAGACAATATGATGGACACAATTTTTCGACCATTAAATTAAACACTATGAAATTATGTGGTGTATTATACAAGTCGACAAATATCAATGTCAAAAAAAAGAAGTTTTTGACACTGAAATGGAATGTACTCCATGATGGTCTTTTCTCATATTTATTTTCCGTTTTTGTAGTTTCTTTCGCGTTCGGCTAATTTGCTATCCATATCGAACAAATGGCCATTTTTTCATGTTGATAGAATTTGCGACCTCGAGAATACTCTAAGATAAAACAATTTATGAATTTATTTTTTATATAAAAATCACTTGTAACATATATTTTTTATATTAAATAATGAAATGAAATTATTTAAGGTTATCGAGCCTACACATTAACATTTAGTTTACAGAATATTCGCAACCTAATTAAGACGCGATTAATTCGGTATTGAAATAAAAATAATATTTGAAGCATAATTACGGTTTAACTGTTTAATCATAAAAATAATTCATTTCCTTATTTTTCGTTTTTTTTAATGTTTTTTTTTAACTTTAAAAAAAAATTTCAATGTTTATAATTGACATGCAAAGTTTGAATAGAATTATTATATATGAATGGATTTTTTTAATATTATTTGAATTACATTATGGGTGTGGCCTCGACTATATTAAATTTTATTTATTTAGATGAAGGTTAATAAAAAAATTGCTTCTCGCTACACAATCGCCAATGCCAAACCATCTCCTGAAACTGCTGAAAATGATTCAGGTTTTTTTATGTATATTCGGTATATTGATGATAACAGGAAAATAAATAGACTAAACACATAATTATTTGCCAACATTTTTTTTTTATTGGAATCTACATTTCTTTTAATAATTTGGTCAAACTTAATTATAACAATTTAAATACAAATAATTTTTAAACAAATTAACAGTTTTCTTTTTAATAGCAAAATTAAAGGATAATACTAAATTAAAACATAAAATCTTTTAAAAATAGAATTATTGTTTCTTAAATTCCTTTTTTCGTTAAACCATAAAGCGGAAAACGACAAACGAATTTGATAATAGGATATAAAATATTATTAAGATAACCTGTTACCTTGTTTTTTTTTTTAGTTTTTTTTATCAATATTTGTTCGATGGGACATTTTTGGTTTAAGCTGCGCGAGTCTGGTTGGTTGTTATTTTAAAAATGTGACAAATATTAAGATATAACAGAATATACCTTTATTGTGTAAATGTTTTCATTTAGGTCTCTATTCTTATTTCTATTTTTACAGCTACAAGTGAACGCAATTTGGTAAAAGCTTGTAGAATGGTTTATGGACGTGCCACGGGGCGTATGACTGACCATGTATTTTTTAGTCGAAATTTATTTTTACATTTTAATTACATTGCTTCAATATAATTTTGGGCTCCGTCCTTTTTTTTTATTCTATTATGAAAAAATTTATTTGTCCATAAGACGATTTTTGTATTTATTATTAGAAAATTCCTAGCTCAAAAAATTTTAAAAGATATAAAAGTTATGAGCTAACTTTAGAAATCAGACCTGTCTTTTAGAGTTTGATCCGTTTACCGCTTTTTACTAATCAAACATTGTAAGCCAGCTATAAACAATGAAAATCAGCGTTTAATAAAAATTAGCTCCAGTGAGCTTTCAAGTTTAATAGAATGGTAGAAATGAAAGAACTGGGGGGGGGGGGGGGGGGGGTGACAAAAAATTAATTCACAAGCAAAAAAAATGAATTCTCTTTTTTTTATAATTAATAGCTCAAATTATTTTATTTTTTGGTAGAAATGAGTTGTGATGGTATTGATAAATCTATTTTTCTCTTTTCAATTGTTCTACATAATATTAATATTCAAGGGTACATGCCGTTTTTAATTAATCCACACTCACTTAAAGTAATTTAACCAAAAAATTATTGACACATATTGATTTTTTAGAAAAGTTGTTCTAAATATATAGATTTTCTTAAATATTCAATTTATTAAAATTTGATTTAGCAGCATGCCTTCGTTTTTAAGTCTAAACAGATAAATAAATTTACAAGATTATTAGTCCGGATGGTTTTTTCCAAGTTGTCTAAAAATAAAATAACGTTTAAACTTTTGAACTTTATGCTTAATATAATTAATTTGCCTTAAGTATTGGCTAAGCTGCCAAATTACCTCAATGTATGAGCATTTGTAAATAAACATCAACTTGAATGTTATAACACAACCTATGGAAATGTTAACGTTTTTGACTAGATTCCCCAAGTCCGGTATATTAAATATTTATTTATTTGGCCCAAATGGGTTTTGCTAGGTTTCACAAATTAAGCTTAACAATCACTTTTATTTTTTAGAAATGATTTTCAAATTTATTATATGTTTAATGTTTCTATTAATAAGTTAAAGTAGGTTTCTGCCAAAATGCCTGAATTTTGTTTTTATAAAAGCCTGTTCATAACTATAAATGATCATTATTTATTAAACATATTTAAAATTAATATAGTTTTATAATAATTGAATATTTAAAAAGTATAAATAAATTTTTTTCTTCTTTGAAACATCCCTAAAAAATGACAGATAATTGGGGGTTTATGTTTTTCAAAAGCAGGTCCTCTACTATTTGTGCCAACAATCGGGTACGCCTGTTGTGCAAAATTAACCCGAGAGCTGAAAAGCTTCGTTCCACGCTTGTCTGCCATATAGGCATTGCTGAAGAGACAAAATAAAATTTGTTTGATCAAGCATAAGCTATATTAATGATCTATTCATATTAATTAATAATTTGCAATATATTATAATTTTTACTTAAGTAAAAATTATAGAATATTGCAAAAGCAAGTTTCTTTAAGATCTTGTCGGGATGACTCTTCCAATATTTGAGAATATTAAAGTCGTTTTCAGGAAACATAAACTCCAAACATCGCAGCTTATTTTTTAAACCAGTTGAGGTATAGTTACTAGGAACTCGTTTAAATTTTCTAAGCAAAAATTCAGTTTCTTCATTTGTCGCTGGCCAAGAAGTCGAAGCCTTGCTTTTCGATGGGCACATCCCGGGATAAAGGGTCTGTACATGATCCTAATTATACAAATAAAATTTTTAGTACGTAGACAAAATTACAATAGAATTAGTATTTTAACGGGTGTTTAAATGCATGCCAGACCTTGAATAATACGCAGGCTATCCTTAAATTAAAGTATTGCTAACCACCAGGGCAGGGATTGGATTAGCTGACAAATTTGGGTGGACCTATTCTTACATTAGAAATATTCCAATTTCAACCAACAATCTAACCGATATTAACCACTGCAATAATACTTTTTGCTCCCATTAGTGCTATGCTATTTCATACAGTTAAACGGGGTTCAAAATAAAATCCAGCCCATCGCAGGCTTTTTTAATATATAGCCAGATTTTATTTATAAATGGTATATTATTAAATTACGACGATTTCATAGTCTTCTTTGGATTGTAGCTTATCAATCAAATGCGTAAATACTCTGTATGCATCTGGGCACACCATATTATGTTTCTGCAATTTATCATAAAATATTTTTGCAGCTAAAAGTACCGTGCAATATTCATTTAAGGATTCAAATAATTGTTCACTCACCCTTTATCCCAAGGTGTGCCTATCGAAAAGCAGTGCTTCGACTTTTGCCAGCGACAAATGAAGAAACTGAATTTTTTCTAAGAAAATTTAAATATTTCTAGTAATTATATGTCAACTGAAACAAAAAATGAACTGCGATGCTTAGAGTTTATCTTTCCTGAAAACAATTTTAATATTCTCAAATATTGAAGAATCACCCCGACAAGAAATTGAAGAAACTTACTTTTGTGAAATATTGTTACTTACTTTAGTAAAAACAAATCTATATTGCAAATTTTGAATTAAAATTATGATAGATTATTAATAAAGTTTATATTTGCTTAACCAAACAAATTTTAATTAATTTCGTTAGCAATGCCTATATCACAGATGAGCGTAAAACGAAGCTTTTCAGCTCTTGGTTTAGTTTTGCACAGCAGGCGTACCCGATTATTGGCATAAAAAGTAGAGGACTTGCTTATAATAAACTTAAACCCACAGTTATCTGTTGATCTTATGGGATGTTTTAAATAAAAAAAAATATGTATTTACATTTCATTTACAATATTCAATTATTATATAACTATATTTTTTATAAATGTGTTTAATAAATACTAATCATTTATAGTTTTAATTAAATGGCTTATTTAGAAGACAGTAAATTGAAATTATTTCAATTATATATTCAAATTCGAGCCTAAATTATTTTTAAGTTTAATATGTTTATACCCCACAATTATATCTTGGCTTTGTATCTATTAACATTAATAACGCAAATTCAGAATTTTACTTATTTGAAATCAGTTGGTTTTTCTGCATGTTCGCAAAAGCCAATTTATCTTGAATGCATATTTTTTGAGATTTTTTCATTTAAAATTGGTAATTTTGAGTTGGTTTGCAAGAGAAGAAATTTTTTTTTACATTTGAGCTCCGGAGGGGGGGGGGGGGCGAGGTAAAAAATGGTAAAGATGTGAGTTTAATGGAACAAATTCCCTTATTAAACACTATTTTTGAAAAAACGTTCAAAAAACAAAAAAAATATAAAAAAAAATTATTTATACATGTAAAACAGCTATACTGTTAAATTAAAATATTTTAAACATACCGATAAAAAAGTGTTATATTAGGTTGGGGTGCAAAATATTTTGTTGAAACTAAAGGTTGGTGTAAGAACTTGAAATTTGTATTTAATATTATTTGAGATAAAAAATGGAAGTAAAGATGATTTTATAATGGAAAGAAATTATTTATATTTTTTTATATTTTCGAGGTCGCAAAATAAGTCATTTGGCCTTACAAAATTTATCTAGCAAATAGTCGAGTCTAGAGCAAATCTCAGAAAACGAAAAAAATTATTATGCTATTATATAGATTATTTAGATAAAGTTTCATAATTTACGGTAATAACTCATTTTATGTCGGCTTATGTATCACACAAGTTAACAAAATTCATGTTGTTAGATATTTATGAATTTTATAAAAATCTACATGATAGCCTCTTATCTCAAATACTTTCTCAGTTTTTCCATTCATCCATAAACTATGGCTCACCAGATCCTGTACTGTCGAAATTTTTGGCAAAATTGAATGTTTTGCGACCCCAAGAATTCTTAAAGAAAATAAAACAAAAATTATTTTGAAATCATTTGTAACTTTTTAATAACGAGATATAAAAAATCAGATTTTAAGATATAGCATAAACAGTTAGGTTATAAAAACAAATTTTCACGCCTAGGACACGATTTTTTACGGCTTTGAAATAAAGATATTACTTTAAGTTTGAATATAACATTTTAGCTGTTTTATATTAAAATATTTTTTTTTCCAACGAATCTCTTTTGTATATTATATATCAAAAATTTTAATGTTCTTACCTGGCTAACGTTAATTTAAAAAAAGTTAAACAGATTGGAATCTTCAAGATAATTATAGGTATGATCTCATAAACGACTCATAGATCTCAAAATTTTTTCGAATTGTGTAATTTACTATTAGATTGAAATTTTTTATAACTATTTATAATTTGCGAATATTGAATTTTTAAGGCATCCTTACATATTTTTGTTTCTTGATATTTGTTCAGCCTGTCGTATATAATAAGACATGCTCATGTGCGTAGGATAATAACATATGTTTTTATTAGGATTACTTAATAAACTTACAATTACTTACAGAGAGAAAATTTCTCTGGGAGTAAATTGTAAGTTTATTAAGTAATCCAAATAAAAACATATGTTATTGTCATACGCACATGAGCATGTCTTATTATATACGACAGGCTGAACAATATTAACACTTATTTTCATTAACATTTTAAAGGTTTCCAGGGCTAGACGATACAAATTAGCTGATAAAAATTTTGTTGCGAGTAAATCCAGCCCTAGTTTTATGCTTTCTAGTGACAGCTCAACCATTAAAAAAAATTTACGTAATTCATTTTGATATTTTTTAATAACATAATAATGCTGATTTCTATCATGAGAAAATTTTATAAGCAAGTTTATAGTTTTTTCGTAAAGAAATATTTACTATTTATATGTATGATTTTATATCACCATTTATAAGTCCTATATGATATAGCTGATAATGAGGATCAGACGAATCCGGTAAACGCAGATAAAAAATTTCCAAATCGTGGTCGGAAATCCAAAATTGCGCAGGTATTATTATTAACAACAAAAAATTCAAAACAAGGTAATACTTTAAAAGTGTTTTTTGTCCTATTAAGCTATGCAGCAAAATTAATTTTTCCGTCAAGAATGAAAAATTTATTTTTTAGAGCACATTGAAAGGCTGATTTTAGATATGGCTTCCAAATTTTCCGTCGTCTAGTAATTATGGAATCTTGGGTGAAAATTGTAAACAAATGCTGACTTAGCTTTTTTTGAGGTCCTACAAATCGGCTTAGAACAAAAATTTTATTGGTTTTTTGAGCCCAAATCACCAACAAATTTATATATTTCTTATTTTAGATTAATACATTTTTTTTAAATTTTTGAAGTTTGGTGGTAAAAAACGGTTTACGGAAATAAATTTAGTAAGTTAGTTTGCTCCAAACAGTCCTCATTTGCTTTGTCCATTTTTTTTTGATGATTAAAGGACAAAAGGTGTAATTTTTGACATGTCAATTTTGATTTTTTGTGGAAATCGCATAAAACATATAAAATTGCAATTTAATTATTTTATTTTGTTATTTTGAAAATTTAAAAAGAAAACCCTTCATTTTATCCCAAAATTTTTACATGTTTTTAAATGATGAGTTTGGCCAACTAATTATTTTCAAACTACCTACATCTTAAAAAAAATTTGAGCAAATTAAAAAGCAATTTGTTAGTTCGGCCCAAATTTTTAAGTTTTATAAGACTGAGAAAAAGGGTACAGATTTAAAGTCACTGAATTTTATTATCCAAACCATCATTATCCCCCGGCCGTAATATTTTGGCCTGCCCGACAATATTTTACCTGACCCAAGTGAAGCGGTGGATCGGCCCCCTACACCTGGCTTGAATTTATATATTTATATTTAAAATGGGACCCGAAATTTTAAATTGCAAGCTATAAATTTTTTGTTAATATATTCAAGTATAGTGTGGCAAAGTAATAACCTTTATATTGTATGAATAATTTTGTCTGTTTTACTACTTAATAAATAGCTAAAAGCAACAAGGCAATAATGAAATTGAAAAAATTGATTCGGCCCGCTTTATATTTATAATTTAGCCCCAACTCTATGGGCCCCCCTGGCCTAATAGGATGGGTCGACACCGGGTCGGGCACCCTTTTGGGTTCCCGACTTTGATTTCTAATTCCGCCAATTAGAACAATAGGTGTTATATAAACATTTTCTTTCCATACTCCTTTCAACTTACGCACTCTTTATTATACCAAAATTTTTTCTTGTAATTATGTTATATTCATCTAGCAAAACCATTTATTTGATATTGAAAGTCCAAACTTGTCAGAATCCGATAATAATTCCCCAGAAGCTGCCATTAATAAACTCAGCAAAGATAATTTAGGTTATTTAATTTTTACTGGTTTCATACGCAGGTCAATTTAATTTAAGATTTAATAATTATTTAGATTTGTCCTGCTTTAAGTATTTATCTTTGATCCTTTTTCCGTTTTCGCATTAGTTGTCATACATTCTTAGTAAAAACAAAAAATGGCATTTTTGCGACCTCTTAACTTAATAACATAAAAATACTCAAGGAGTATTTATACATAAGTATGTATTTAAAATTTTAAATAAAATTATTATTTTTTGCCTAATATGTAGTATAAATTTTAAATTTAAAAAAAAATCAAATTTTTTTTTGCTAGGCAACATAATTTGGCCAAACTTTAAATTAAATTTTTTTAAATTTGAAATTGTATTTTTTAATTAGTTAACTTTATAATTTTTTTTAAATATTATTTCTTTGCGTTTAATGCAATAATGTCAATAAGTGGCATTTATATAATTCGGATAGGTTAATAGTGGGAAAAACAGAATGATACATAGGCCTCGATAGTACAAATCATGATTACTTTACATCCAATTTGAGAACTAGAGTTTAATTTTGTTGACCTAGATTATTATGAAAATTATAGCTAAGTTTAGTAATATTTGATTCAACAAATATATTTTTAATTAATTGATTTAACAAATATATTTTAATAAATTGTTTGATTTATAAATTTTTTATTGAAATTATATGTAATATACAAATCAATGTAAAATTACATAATTATTTTTTATTTGTAAAATATGTCAAAAATGTGAGGCAGTATTAATTTTTTTATTTATATTATTGTTATTATTATGATTCATAGTTGTTGGTAAAACCTTTTGTGTGCCGGCCCCTAATAGAATTGGTATTCAAAGGCGAATGACAGATCAGGTATGAATTTAAATTTAATTAAAAATTAACAGTGACAAAAAAATAATCAATATTTTTGTAGTTTATACATTGATTTTGCTTATTTTGAATTATTATTCATTGAACAACAAAAATATAGAGTAGGCAAATTAACAAGGTTAATTGGAAATTAATTTTGATTTCAAACCCCTTAGGATATGTTCCAATGGCTTTGATTCTTTTTTAATGGATGTGAAGTTAAAAAAAATATAAACAAATATTTGAATCTATAACTGGAAACTTGTTTGAAAGTTAATTACTTAAAGTTAACATCGAATAACTTTGATAAAATAAAAAAAAATAATTTTAAAATACATTTAAGCCTTTTGCGCTATGCATGAATTTTTCGTTTATTATGATAAATTATCTGTTCTATTCTTAACATTTTTTTTAAAGAGACTAAAATGACTCAAAACATGTAATTATTTATTTTTGATATTTATAAACTAATTTAAGTTTGGGAAATTTATTTGATACTAATACCTAAATCGTTCAAAATAATAGCCATAACACTTGTGATGCATTTGTTATACAGTATAAATTGATTGCACCATCAATTTGGTTTGATTCGTGCTGTATAAAATTTCTTGTTTTTTAGTATAATCTTTTTGTGTTTCTTCTATCATAGATTAAACGTAAATATAAATTGGATGTTGCCAAATCCGCTAACACCTCAAGTCCCGATGTTTCAAGCAAAGATTGGGTTGAACAATCAACCCTAACCAAACGTAATCTATCTGTACTTAAATAAAAAATTTATTGGCCCGTTGTGTCATTTTCAAGCAAGATAAATAAAAAGTGGGTGCATGCCTTTTTCAAACATTTTTCCAAGTGGCCACATGCGCCGGTTTTGTTTTTAAATAAAGCTCAATTAAATATATTTTGTTTTCCCTGTCAATTATCCATCCAATTATTACAAAACATTCATTTGTGCACAATAGAACGGAAGGTGAAAGCATTTAAGGTCTTAAGACCCATTTGTAGTCTAGAAATTAATATCCTCTGGATAATTACCTAAGTTAGTTGAGGACACCATAAAGTCATTTTTGAAAATAAAAAAAAAATTTTTTTGTTCTTTTCGCTTAAAAATATGCGAAAATGAATATGTGATATTTGACCCCTGAAAATCTATATTTTTTTATACTGCTTACTTTAAATACGGCAAAATATCGAAAATATAAAGGTATTTTCGCTTTTAACTAACACAAGGCAACATTTTTTTTTTACAAAAAAGGGTTCATTTTTTAATAATTTAAAATAAAGGTTTTGATTTTGATATGATGATGCTTTTAATTTTACTTGTTAGGTAAAGAAAACTTATTAAAGCCGCCTCAGTTTAACAATTGTCGCCAACGAGCTCCAAAGGTTTGGTCAAGTTACATTAATTTTGGGTTTTATTTATATTTCAACTATTATTTCAAGCTTTACATAACTCGGCATAGATGTCGATGATTCGGTTGGAGTCGAACTCATAATCAAGTGGAAAATATTTTCCATTAACCCAGGATTAATTCACTTTAATCTAAATTTAACCCACCCTAACCCTAACTTTGGAGTTAACATTTATCCTTCAAACCTTGTGAAATTATTTTAATTGACATTTTTTTCTTGAAAAAAATATTTAATTTAATTGAATTAACCCTGGGAAATGAGTCGACTTCAAGGCTCCGAAGTTAATTACAAGCTCTTGAGCTTACCTTTGATTTACCTTAGAATCAAAAGAAAAATTTTCCATTATCAATCGTTGATGGTAATGATGCATCTAACAATGAAACCGTTGAAGCTGTTCACAACCAAACCACAAGTTTTAATACGAATATATTTAAGTCCAGATTAAAAAGTTTTAACATTTTGCGTTATTTATGTGCATCTATTTTTGTTACTTTTTTATTTTAACTTTACTTAATAGATTCGACGGAAATTAACGAGGCAATCAACCCTACAACGTTTAATCACTTTTTAAAGCTTGATGCACGGTTAAAAGATCGTAAAGTATTGTTTTTTACTGTTTAAAATTATAATTATTTTTACCAACTGTAAGACTGTTTAATTTTTTACACATGGTATAAACTAATCATACTAAGGCTACTTCAATCGATTTAAAAGTGTACCTTATTTTTTGGTCAAACTCTTTAGCCTGCTATAAACGTTAAAAATTTGTATTGAAAAATGTTATAATAAATGTTTATTTTATTTATATATAAAAACATGAAATGTTAGTTTAAAACTTTAATAGTATCTTTATCAACCCAGTAAAAAATTGTTTTATTGAGGGGGTTTAGCACGGAAATTTTTATATAAATCCAAATTTGATAAAGTTTAATATGTTTAAGCTTCATTATCTCATTAAGGTGAAAACTTGAAATTAAAGTGGATTTTATTGTAAAGAATAATTTCAAATTATTATTTTACAAATTTCGAGTTCGTATAATGTATCTGATTCTTTGTCATTTTTCAACTTTCTATGTTTTTAGAAATAGATGGAAAATTTTAAAAAATACTAGATATAATGTCCGATTTTAAATTTGTTCATTTTATAAATTTTACAAAACCATTAAAAATTTTTGTAGACCTAGGCTGGTCGCAAAAATAAAAATTATTTTTTTTTAAAAAACAGATGGCAAAAACACCAGCACTTGGTTTGAGAAATATAAAAAAATTTAACTACATTTAAAAATATAAAATGCCTTTATGCATTTTTATTTATAAATGTAAATTGCCTATGAATTTTTTCAGCAAAAAAGATTAAAATCTCAATATACATAAATGAGGGGGTTTAGCACGGAAATTTTTATATAAATCCAAATTTGATAAAGTTTAATATGTTTAAGCTTCATTATCTCATTAAGGTGAAAACTTGAAATTAAAGTGGATTTTATTGTAAAGAATAATTTCAAATTATTATTTTACAAATTTCGAGTTCGTATAATGTATCTGATTCTTTGTCATTTTTCAACTTTCTATGTTTTTAGAAATAGATGGAAAATTTTAAAAAATACTAGATATAATGTCCGATTTTAAATTTGTTCATTTTATAAATTTTACAAAACCATTAAAAATTTTTGTAGACCTAGGCTGGTCGCAAAAATAAAAATTATTTTTTTTTTAAAAAACAGATGGCAAAAACACCAGCACTTGGTTTGAGAAATATAAAAAAATTTAACTACATTTAAAAATATAAAATGCCTTTATGCATTTTTATTTATAAATGTAAATTGCCTATGAATTTTTTCAGCAAAAAAGATTAAAATCTCAATATACATAAAATTTATTAATTTGTAAAAATTAATTTTTTGTTTCGGAGATGTCAAGGGTAAAAATATAGTAGGGCTAGTACACTGCAACTACTAAAAAATCGTTAAAACCACCGAGGCCATCCATCAATCTACTCAAGGCAATGAGTATTAAACGTCGCCTATCGGGCCTAAATTTAAAAAAAATATAGGTCGCCGACAGCCCTCAGAAGGAAGATACGCAAAGTCCCCAAGCTCTGTATCACCAAAAATGAAAACAACAAATTGCAAGCAAACAAAGTTTATACTTGGGCATACGAAACGACACGCTTGGTGTCTCCCCTCCGTATCAAGTGACCCGTGATGTTAAGACTAATATAAATGTTGGAGCTTAAATGTAGGCACGCTAAAGGAAGAAAATGTCAGAAGTAGTCGATCTGCTAGCTACAGAGCGTTTGTGTTTTCTTTTAAAAATTTAAGGTTAAAAAGCTACAACGATAGGAATAGAAACCTTATCACAACACGGAGAAAGAAACCCGAAACGTGGCATAATCCTCGCACCATCAAACAAATGTGACACAAGTCAACAATATCAGTGACAGAAATGCACACCTAATCTCTGAGTATGCGCCACTAATTGACGAAGCTAAAGAAGTCTTCTGGGAAGCAACAGATGCATTTGTAGTGAAAATTAGGAAGACTATAATGACCACGTAGACAACAAATTTGATTAACGAGTTCATGGAAGTATTATGGAGCGGCTCCCGAAGATTGGGAGTACACAATTATATTTGCACAACCTTACGATGGCCTTTATAACACGTACTTTCTAAATATCCTCCTCAACATTGACAAATTTTACCTATCGAAGGAGGCAAATAACACAGGTCCACAAATTTTAATGGCACAACCGTGAATTTTATAAAAACATAAAAGAATTTACCTCGATGCTGGCCTTATTTCATATATATATTTCGTTTTTCTTAGTTACTTCCGGCTTCGGCTCCTTACATCTGTCCATATCAAAAATGTGGCATTTTTCGACCAAATTAACAGATTAAGAATACCCTAAAGAGAAAAAATTAAAAAAATTTTTTTTATATAAAAATCCCTTGTAACTTATATTTGTCATATCAAATAATGAGAAATAAAATTTTTCAATATATCAAGCTCGTACATCAGTATTTAAAAAATACAAAATATTTTGCGTCCAAACATAAATACGACACGATACATTATCGGTTTTTAATAAAAGTTTTATTTAAAGTTTGTATTTAACAGTTTAGCTGTTGTAAATATGCAAAAAAAATCAATTTATTTTTGTTTTTGAATCTTTTTTGTTTTTTTTTGCCCTTTTTTCTAAAATTTTCAATGTTTATAGCTGACTAACTAAGTTTAATTAGAAAAAACGATAAACGGATTTAAAAATCTCTAAGATGGCAGGTTTGATCTCCCTAGTTAGCTCATAACTCTCAAAAATTTGTTGTGCTGTGTAATACAAGTCTACAAAAATCAACGAGTGTTTGGCAAAGTTAATTAGACTTCCGCGAAACTACATGATGTATTTTTCCCTATTTCCGAAAATTCATACATATTCGGCTAATTTATTAGATGAACATTGAAAATATAGTTGGCTAAATTGACTGATTTTGCTACCTCGAGACTACCTAACAAGAAAAAATTAATTTTTTTAAACCGAAAATTTATAATTTTTCATTTTAAAGAGAAATTATTTTTTAAGTATATCAAACACTCATCAACATTTACGAATATGGCAACCTAAATAGAACGCATATTAGTTTGAAATGAAAATATAATTTGAAGTTTAAATTTAACATTTTGCTGTATTATAAATATAAAACTTTCAATATTTGTAAATTTTTTTGTCTTCATAACATTTTTTTAGAAATTTTTTAAGTTTATAGCTTTAGCGTTAGATCAATAAAAAACCGTAAATGAATTTGAAAATTCTTATTATTACAGGTTTGCTCCCTAATAGCTCATATATTTCAAACATTTGTCGAGCTGTGTAATTTTTTAAACGATATTTTAGACTCAGAGCGAAAATAGCTATACAGTAGAAAAAGCCTTTATTTACGTAATGGATAAATCGGTAGAAATACAAAGTGCAATTCACACAAACCAAATGTATCGTCGTTAACAAGCGACAAATTTATGAGCAGGTTTGCAACATACACCCAAAGGAATGACAAAATATGGTCTACAAAATGGCTAAGCAAAGAGGATTGGCAAAGGCACTGTACGCTGTATTAAAAAATGAAGGCAAATATTTAATAGACCTAGAGTTTTAAAACGGTAGTAAAAGTATTTGTAAAAACTTCAAAACATGAAAAAAATTGATATTCAAGAGAATAAACCTCTAAATTGACATCGTTTACCCAATCGAAGCAGCAGAAAGTGTAAAAGTTAAATCCTCTAGTTATATTTTATATTAGCCATCAGATTCGTGGAAAAACAGCTTTATGATACCAATCTTTAAAAATAAGGATACGAAATTGCAAAAACTACCGTGGCATCAAACTTGCATGATTTCAAACTAAACTATCATTAAAAAATCATTTAAGCTTGGCATGGGATGTAAAACTATAAAGAAGGTCCATTTGGCCGCGTTATTAAACGTGCCATCATGTTATTATGTTTGTTGAGAGAAAAACATTTTAAATAATTTGATATACGCAAGGATTGGAACTTATTGAAAAAAGCTGGTACTAAGTTCCGAGGGATAATTTTTGAAAGAGCTGGAACTAAGTTCTTGGAAGTACCGACGAGTTCCCAAATATCGGAACTCGAGTTCCATTTTTTTATTTTTATAATTAAACAATTACTAGACAGATAAAAAAGATATATTGCACATTGCACATTTAATTTATTGACATTGCACATATAATTTATTAAACTATATAAAATGGAAACATTTATTTATCAAGCATAAAATTTATTCCAACAAAAATAATATCATTAAAAATATCATCCTTAAGTCGATTCCTATGATCTAAAATAAAGCTTAAATAGGAAAATAATCTTTCAACACTCACCTCGGTCAAGGGGACCGATACAACAATTAAAGTTAAGTTTCCTAGTAGCAGAAACTCAGCCTTGTTAGCTACCCACCAGCTTCTAATATTTTCATCCGCCTTAAACCTCGGTAAATTTTCGTATTTTAAAATTTCTATATCTAATTGCTCATATATTAGGGCAGTTGAGTCATCGTGTTTATAAAATGTTTCTTCGTCTCTTAAGACATACTCTAATAATGAAAATTGATCTGACATATTTTCAGAAGGTTTTAAAATAATTTCTTCCTCGTGATTTACTGAATCATTTCTTTGAAGAGATAATGCTTTTGATTGAACTATTTTCAGAAACTTTTTGGCTTTTTCGCATTTTTTATTATTTAATTTAAAGTAGAATCTTTTATAAACAGCCCACAATTGACTATGTCATTATCTAAAAGCTGGGATTTTCTTTGTTCAATAAAATGCAAAAGGGATAAAGAAAAGTCGGTTGAATGGGTCTTTAACACGGCTTTGCAGAAATAGTATTTTGTAAAAAAATTGCAGATGTCTAAAGTTTGTGCCTGAAGGTGTTTCGTTAAAATTGCGGCTGGGCCTAGTGTTTCGACTAATCTTTGAAACATATGCCTATCATTGGAAACTTCCAACTCATTTAAAATATTTTTGTGATTATCAAGAAACGGTCGTAGTTTGAGCAATTTTTCAATGCAGGTGTAAGTCTAATTCCATCTCACCTGATGCATAAGTATTGATTGAGGAATTTTGAGATTTTAACATTGCTGATAAAATAGGCCTTTTAAACTTAGTAGCCAATTGTCTTGCTAACTTAATTGCCAAAATTATTTCAGGTGTGCTGACTAGAAATGAATTAACTGCTAATTGAACCACGTGTGCAGCACAGTTGAGATCAATGATGATTGATGAGTTGAAATCATATATTTCACAAACCTCGTAAGAATCCTCTATAAAATTTAAATCATTTTCATCTTTTAACATTCCTTCTAATGGGTCAAAGATGTCATCTTCACTTGTTTCAAGCTCCATAAAATTCTTTATTCCAGCTTTCATATTACGGGCTGTGTCTGAAGTTATCGATAATATTTGGGTTTTCATTATATTGTAATTTAAAACAGTTTCTTTAAGCCATTTGGAAATATTAACTGCATTATGCTGGTCACAGACCTTGCATTCCAGCACTCGGACTTGAATTTTATCCATATGGTTGTATTGGCAATTTATAGCTAAAAGTAAATTTATTTAAAAAAATTGAATAAAAAGTTTTACACTAAGTAGCCAAAATCACAATTAAATTTAACTTTTTAAAAGCTTTTTAAACATATTTTCTCTTTTCCTCATTATCTGATTAAACTTTATCTACTTTTTAAATGCATTGGTTAATTAATCTTGTTTTGTACTTGAATGAGAAAATGTAAACAATGTTCATAAAAATGATTTTATTTAATTTTTAAAAGTTAATATCTAGGTTATTTTAGAAAATAAAAAACTGACTTGCCTTATAAAATTTAATAAAACAATTATAAATATTTTAGAATTTTTAAATTAATACATTCTTAAAAAACTGGTTTTGGCTAATTTGTCCAAATTTTTAGTTTGCATAACTAAATAATTTTAAAATTTAAAAATAATTAAATATTTTATTAAAATGTATAAAAATGTGAAAATTAATTTACCATAGAAGGATTTGTTTGCAACACTTGCAAAATCAAATTTTATGCTTAGTATTTTATGTTTGATATCATCAATTAAAGTTGTTCGCATATATTTGGCCTTTTCTCCAACTCCATTTCTAACATTACTTGGATTAATCTGTTTAAAATTAGTTCCTGATGGGCTTGCTTTGTTTATGATTCTAATCATGGCATCATCTGAAAATAGTTCAAATGGTCTGCCATGAACAGTAACCAACTCCACGCAATCTTCCATACATGAATGCACGGAGTTATTAAAGATTTTTGTCTGCTTAAATTTGATTTGAGTTGTAATTGATTTTTCTTTTCTTTCTGTAAAAGTTAAAAACTTTTCATATTCTGCTTTATGTACACACTTTACGTGTTTTTTAAGGTTGGAAGTAAATTTCTTAATATATTAAATAGAATTAATTACCGTTATATAGGTTGTTTTATTTGACGACTTGCACAAAGAACATTGATATTGGTCATTAACAAGTTGAGGTTCTTAAAATTTATAAATTGCGCTGACAGGTGAGATGGAATTGGACTTACACCTGCATTGAAAGATTGCTCAAACTACGACCGTTTCTTGATAATCTTAAAAATATTTTAAATGAGTTGGAAGTTTCCAATGATATTTGGCATATGTTTCAAAGATTAGTCGAAACACTAGGCCCAGCCGCAATTTTAACGAAACATCTTCAGGCACAAACTTTAGACATCTGCAATTTTTTTACAAAATACTATTTCTGCAAAGCCGTGTTAAAGACCCATTCAACCGACTTTTCTTTATCCCTTTTGCATTTGAACAAAGAGAATCCCAGCTTTTAGATAATGACATAGTCAATTGTGGGCTGTTTTTAGATAAATGATTCTACTTTAAATTAAATAATAAAAAATGCGAAAAAGCCAAAAAGTTTCTGAAAATAGTTCAATCAAAACCATTATCTCTTCAAAGAAATGATTCAGTAAATCACGAGGAAGAAATTATTTTAGAATCTTCTGGAAATATGTCAGATCAATTTTCATTATTAGAGGATGTCTTAAGAGACAAAGAAACATTTTATAAACACCATGACTCAACTGCCCCTCTAATATATGAGCAATTTGATATAGAAATTTCAAAATACGAAAATTTACCGAGGTTTAAGGCGGATGAAAATGTTAGAAGCTGGTGGGTAGCTAACAAGGCTGAGTTTCCGCTACTAGGAAACTTAGCTTTAATTGTTGTATCGGTCCCCTTGACCGAGGTGAGTGTTGAAAGATTATTTTCCTATTTAAGCTTTATTTTAGATTCCCAAAGGAATCGACTTAAAGATGATATTTTGAATGATATTCTTTTTGTTTGAATGAATTTTAAGCTTGATAAATGTTTCCATTTTATATAGTTTAATAAATTATATGTGCAATGTCAATAAATTATATGTGCAATGTGTAATATATCTTTTTTATCTGTCTAGTAATTGTTTAATTATAAAAATAAAAAAATGGAACTCGAGTTCCGATATTTGGGAACTCGTCGGTACTTCCAAGAACTTAGTTCCAGCTCTTTCAAAAATTATTCTAAAAACTCGGAACCTAGTACCAGCTTTTTCAATAAGTTCCAATCCTTGGATATATTTTAATAATATTTTAAAAATTCTGTAAATTTTTTTGTATAAATTTTGTTAAAAATATTTTATTTTAGAAAAAGTATTTTATGTCCACCCACTAAATGTTGCAACTTTTATAAACAAAGTAAAATTTTTTAATATTCTGTAAATTTTACTAAAATGAAATCCCATTGTGCACATTGCCTTAAAGCTAAATTAAAATAAAACTAAATTTGTTGTATTTAGTAGAGATAAACACAGCCGCACTATTAATAGTTCTATAAATGAACCCTAGTCAAACAGTTAGCAAAGGAGCTAACTTTAATCCCCACAAAGACACAGGTTAAGAAATAAGAATCAAGAAGGAATTGATGAAATGGCGGATTATAGCAGGAGTGCCATGTGATCTCTCAATTATATCTAAAGTAAAAAGCAAGATACAGTTCTGTATTTCAGCCAACGTACAATCTAGAAACAGTAGCACCCCATAAAGGTAAGGGAAATTTGCAAACAGGATTAATGAAAATGCTAAGATGGATTATAGGATTATCAAGAAAAGATCACATACGAAATTAACATTCTTGTGAGTTTAAATATAAAAACAATCCTTACCAAACTTATATCACGCCTGAGTAGGGCATGTCAAAACTCCGGGATTCGGGAAGGACTCCGATTCACCGGGAGTTCCAGGGGAACTACATTTAAAAAACACTCCCAAAAACCGCCCGGAGTTTTCCGTTTTTAAACTCCGGGGTTTTTTCCCGGGAGTTTAAAAATTAACATTAGCCCATTGGAAATGTTGGAATTGTGTATTTTTTTTGTCCAAACTCATTTTTTATAAAAATAAAGTTGTAAATATATGCAAAAGCAGCTGATTATGCAAATATCTTACATTTAAAATGTTATTAATTTTTTTTTTAGTTTTTTCATGATACTTGATATAAACTAACCAAATAATTAACTTAATGTCTACATAGAATTTTAGTCGATAATTTATGTATTTGGTGGTAATATTTTTGTTAGACGATTTGTACAACTTGTATTTATTAAATTATGGTAATTTTTATCAAATTTGTGTCTGCTAACAGTGTCACTATGTCGCAAATGCATTTTATGCATTATAAAACTAATTTTTTTTTTGATTTTTTTTTCTTGCTGTAAAATATAAGTGGTTATTTGGTAAAATTAATCCATTTTTTCAACTTGTGATAATGTCACCAAATTGTCGCAAATGCGATTTATGCATTATAAAGCGTATTTTCGATTTTTTTTTCGTGCGGTAAATATTGGTAGTTTTTTTAGTAAAAATATTCCATTTTTAATTCTTGTGATAATGACACCAAATTGTCGCAGATGCAATTATGTATTGTAAAACTAATTTTTTATCGATTTTTTTTTCTTGCTGTTAAACATATGTAGTTATTTGGTAAAATTAATCCATTTTTTCAACTTGTGATAATGTCACCAAATTGTCGCAAATGCGATTTATGCATTATAAAGCGTATTTTCGATTTTTTTTCGTGCGGTAAATATTGGTAGTTTTTTTAGTAAAAATATTCCATTTTTAATTCTTGTGATAATGTCACCAAATTGTCGCAGATGCATTTATGTATTATAAAACTAATTTTATATCAATTTTTATTTCTTGTGGTAAAATATAATTAGTTTGTTTGGTAAAATAATTTTTAATCTTGTGATAATGTCGCAAAATTGTCGCAAATGCAAATGATTTAATAAAGATATTTTTTCGATTTAATATTCAAATAATGGCATTTGCGACATTTCGGAAATGTCAATCTAAAAATTATTTATAAAAACTATTTATATTAGCCCGAACAAACAAAATATAAAACATTTTTAATGTTAAATTATAAAAATTTGCGACATTGAGGTGACATTGACTCAGCAGGCTTCTTCATATTAACAAAATTTGCCAAAATTTATTTATAAATAAGGCTAATTACTAAAAAAACTCGAAAAAGTTTTTTCAAAATTTAAATAATGGCATTTGCGATAATTCGGAAATGTCACTAGTTGCCTAAAACTAAAAAATTTTTAAAAAAATTACACATATATGGCAGTCCGAACAAAAAAAATTCAAAAATATTTATTAAATGTTAAATTATAAAAATTTGCGACATTCAGGTGACATTGACTCAGCAGGCTTCATATTAACAAAATTTGCCAAAATTATTAATAAATAAGGTTTAAAACAAAAAAAACTCGAAAAGGTGTTTTCAAAATTGAAATAATGGCATTTGCGACAATTCGGAAATGTCACTTGTTGCCTAAAACTAAAAAATTTTTAAAAAAATTACACATATATGGCAGTCCGAACAAAAAAAATTCAAAAATATTTATTATATGTTAAATTATAAAAATTTGCGACATTCAGGTGACATTGACTCAGCAGGCTTCATATTAACAAAATTTGCCAAAATTATTAATAAATAAGGTTTAAAACAAAAAAAACTCGAAAAGGTGTTTTCAAAATTGAAATAATGGCATTTGCGACAATTCGGAAATGTCACTAGTTGCCTAAAACTAAAAAATTTTTACAAAAATTACTCATATATGGCAATCCGAACAAAAAAATTGAAAATATTTCTTCAATGTTATATTATAAAAATTTGCGACATTCAGGTGACATTGACTCAGCAGGCTTCATATAAACAAAATTTGCCAAAATTTATTAATAAATAAGGTTAAAAACAAAAAAACTCGAAAAAGTTTTTTCAAAATTGAAATAATGGCATTTGCGACAATTCGGAACACTAGTTGCCTAAAACTAAAAAATTTTCACAAAAATTACTCATATATGGCAGCCCGAACAAAAAAAATCAAAAATATTTATTCAATGTTAAATTATAAAAATTTGCGACATTCAGGTGACATTGACTCAGCAGGCTCCATATTAATGAAATTTGCCAAATTTGTTAATAAATAAGGTTAAAAACAAAAAAAACTTGAATTTAAGTCAAATTATAAACATTTGCGACAGATAGGTGACATCCAGCAGGCTTAATAATGACAAATCAAAATTTATTAAAAAAGCCTAATTGAGAAACTTTATATAAAGATTACTAACACACAACCGCCCCAACCAAAAAAATAAAATAATATAAATTCAATATTAAATTATTTGCATTTAGGAGAGTTTATTGACACAGTTTCAGCAGACTTGACATTGAAAAATTTATTAATAAATAGTGCAAACCAAAATTTTTCAGGGCTTAATATTGACAAAGTTATATTTGATATTTTACAAAATACAAAATACTAATTTTCTCCCACAATTATTTTCTTTACCTAAAAAACTATCGTTTCATCGTAATAAAAACATCTGGTGGCTAAATCCTATTTAAACAAAAAACTCACTTTTAAAAAAAACTCCAAAAAACCCGCCCGGGCTGAGCTCCAGGAGTTCAAAACTGGAAAACTCCGGAGCATAGGGGTTCCCGCCCTACTCCTTCCATAAACTCCAACTGGAGTTTTAGCAAGCCCTACGCCTGAGGATATACGGCCACTTATGGAGAAAAGACAACTACATCTTAATATCATCAGCAATGCTTATAGCAGAATGAGGAAGGCAAAAGTAATTTGGGAACAGAAAATTAGAGGTCACAAATTAAAACAAGACTCCTTAAACAAGATAGTGGCGAAGGACTCTGAAAGAGCTAACTGCCTTGATAAGACTATAAGCTTAAAAATAGAAAATAATCTTGCCTTTTTATTAACCTTATTTAATTATTAGTTTGACCGTTATATTTATTATTAAAAATTTGACGCTAGCGAAAAAATCAATTAAGAACTCTTAATCGTTATTTTTTGCATTAATATTTTACGAATTATTAATAAATACTACATTTTTAGCATGTATATACATATTTTTACTGATGTTTATATAGGCGTTATATTATATAAAAAAAATTATCTTTTTATCTTTAAACATTTTTCATGGGATATTGAAACGCTGATATCACAGGTCAACAAATATCAATGTCAAAAGCGTGAATTCTATAAAAACATAAATGAATGCATCCCCATGATGGCCTGATCTCATATATATTTTTCGTTTTCCTTAGTTTCTTTCGACTTTGGCTCCTTAAATCCGTCTATTATGAAAAATGACCTTATTTGACCAAATTCATGGATCTTAATATACCCTACAAAGATAAAATTTAAAAAATTTTTTTGCATATAAAAATCTCTTGTTAATTATATTTTAATCACAAATAATGAAAAATAAATTTTATTATTATATAAAGCTCTTACATCGGCATTTAGATAATACAAAATATTTCGCGTACAAACTTAAATACGACACGATATCTTATCGGTTTTTAATGAAAATATTATTTGAAGTTTAAATTTAGCAGTTTATCTAATGTGAATATGCAAAAATAAAAATTCCATTTATTTTTGTTTTTAAATCTTTTTTGGTTTTTTGACCTTTTTTCTAAAATTTTCAATGTTTATAACTGAGAAACTAAGTTTGATTAGGAAAAACGGTAAACGGATTTGATATTCCCTAAGATGGCAGGTTTGATCTCTGTAGTTAACTCATAACTCTCAAAAAATTGTTGACCTGTGCTATAACTGTTTTATAGAAACTAAAAGTGGACTATTTTTTAAAGAAATAAAATATAGTAGCAGCTCAGTAAAAAATATAACCTAAGGTCAAAAACCAAAATAGGTTACAAGGTCAGAAACAACGCGGAAAAATAACCAACAAAAACGCCAGTTTATATGATACCGAGCCCTTTATTATTATCACACTCTAATATTTTGTTACTAATTAATAAGTGTTTTTTTTTATAAATATCATTATATTATAAGTCTGCGCAACCCAATTACCAGATTTCGACCGAACCCTCGCAGTCTTCATTGGACATGGAATTAACGAATTTATCAAAAATTTCGCAAAGTTTTTTTCTAAATATTCTAATTTGCATAAATATTTTTATTAGTATTCAACTTTAAAAGTTATTGACATAAATTAGATGTTTTTTTATTTGATTTTTTAAGAATAAAATTTTTATAAATTTATGCACAACTTTTTTTTAAACCTTCTAATGCGTTAATCTAGATTCATTTAGCACGCTCGACGAAAAGGAAACGCGAAATAATATGGTAACCTTTTTATTTGTTTAATTAACAAGTATACAAAATGCCTGCCTGGACCACATCTTGAAAAACAGTCATCCTAACATTGGCTCATTTTTTCCAATAAGGGGGGGGGGGGGGAGAACTAAAAATTAGGCAAAATAACTTCAAAATAGGGGCTCTCAAAAATTGCTCCAAAATGCTCACTTTTTTGATTTTTTTATAATAATCTTTCCAAACTTTGATTTTATAATTATGTAATTTAGAGAAAAATTACAAATCCTTATTTGGAAGGATTAGTAATTAATTTTAATAATATTTTGAAGTTTTTAAGCTTAATAGTTTTATAATATATTTTTTATATATGA